>CAOJBK015930571.1:0-10609 GCA_948294925.1 Codiaeum variegatum | reverse complement strand
GTAGTGGAGTAGCAGGTGATTAGAAGTTTCACCAAAACAACGACAAAAGGAATAATGATTACCATTGATAGAACATATCCCAAAAGAAAAGTGATAATCATTAGTATTGAGGTGGTTTATACAAGCAAACCAAGTAAGGAGCTCAATCTTTGCAAGCACTAAGTTCCTCCACACAAATGTAGCTTAGCTGTGGTACCATCCACGTGAGATAAAAGCAACCAATAGCAAGACTGGACTGAGTAAGAGCCACAATTATTAATCATCCCCCGAATAGAGTCAGAGGTTGATCTAGAAGGGTGACATTGCCTCAAGAACCTTAAGAGATGATTAAAGTCCACCATCTCAGAAGACAAAAGTGGCCTCTCCTACAGAAAGTTACAGTACCAAGTGGAGTCATCCCAATAGCCAAAATCAGACACAAATCCTCATTTATGGCTAGAGGTGGAGAATAGAGTAGGGAATAAAGTACAAAGAGTAGATGACCCAATCCAACAATCGTTCCAAAAAAGTATAGAACTACCATTATGAAGAGTAAAGGAAATGTGATTGGAGATTAAAATAGACAATTCATCCTTACTAGTAATGGAGGAGATAATGCCACACCATGCACTGGAGCATTAAACTGACCTTCTGTCAGGCACAAAGTCAATGCAAAAAAATAACCTGATTCCAAAGTGACTAATTTGACTCATCAAGCTTCCAAAGCCATTTCAATAAAAAAAGCACAGTTGTGGAGCAAAATGTCAATGATACCCAAGCCACCTAACCTCTTAGGCAAAATAAAGTAAGACCAGTTTACCCTATGAGAATGATTATGGTCTACCACCCGACCAAAAGAATACCTGAATATGTCTATTAATAGTATTAATAACAGTAATGCTCCCCACTTTTCTTATATCTCCAAATCAAACTCTAGTAGCAACAAAACCCACTGGATCAACCTTGGATTTACATCACTTTTGGAAAAAAAGATACCACAAAGTTGAATGATCTATATACACTAGAACCTTTGACATGAACATATATGACCAAAATTTGTCAAAGGCAAACACAACAGCTGACAACTCTTTCTCTATGGTGGTGTAATTGGATTGAATCCTTGTGTCTTCACCTTTAATAAGAGCTAAGTGACTAGCATGTGACAAGATTCTAACCTTCTAGAAAGGAAGTTTAGACTTGATCTTAGAAATAATTGGATCCCAAGTTGTAACTCTTTTGGGTGAAACACCTAGAGAAAGTCCAATATAAGTGAAAGGGAGCTTAAAAACTCTATAGAAAATGAAAGCAAAAGTAGTATTAATTAAAGAATTATTATCACTAATGCATGTTGGGGAGCTCTTATGGAAATTGATAGTTAAGCTCGAAGTAATGGAAAAGCATTTAAGTAGATGTGTCATGTTTTCCGGTAAGAGATATCAAGACTATAAAAGTTCAATATGTCATTTGCAAATTGCATGTGAAAAATAGGTAGGCTGCTAGATGAAAATCGAAATCCAATGAAGAGGTCTAAATTTATCGACATATCAATTAACTAGAAAGGGGTTCTATAGCCATGATAAATAGGAAACGTGAGAGTAAATAGCCATGTTTGACACTGTTAAAGACTTAAATTTAGGAATACCAATGATAAGAATTGATGATTTTAAATATCTCTTAAAATATATAAATAGAAATTATAAAAAAAAAATACAAAATCTAATGATATATTTCATAATTTTTATCAACAATATTTTGAAAAATAATTAAGATTAATGTCTAATCTCATAAAGAAATAGGGGAAGTAAACTGAATGAGAGTTTTCTTTTCCTTTTCTTGTGGAATTAAATGAGTTTTGATCTTTGCCATTGGATAGACAAGAAAACAAAGGTCATATAGTCTTGCCATTTGTGGCAAGTTGGCATTCTCAGGTGCCATAACTTCTCCATTCACTGTGTGTGTGTACATATATAGTTTGCCACACTTGGTGGGTGGTGACACAAGTCATGGTAGATGAAGAGAGGCAATTGGCGATGTTGGTTGAGATTGGATGACGAGGTAAAAAAAGTAAGGGAAAAGAGTACGTATATTAAGTAGTGCTTCGTTGGCCATTACCAGTTGCTGCAAGAAACGATAGAATGTGAAATTATCCGATGATTAAAGGACCACTTTTTATTAAATTCCTCATTTATTCTCACCTCTTGTGCCATACCTTTCATGCCTTTCTTCGACACTCAATATTTTTGACTCCGCTCCTATCATTAATTTCCCTCATCATCTCACCTTCTTTATTAATTAGCTCATGCAGTTACGAATAATCAATATTTAATTAATCCACCCTGCAACATCAGTTAACCTTACACATTTGATACGAACTAATGACTCACCCCAAGTAATATGTGGTTGCCTAAGTACTCGTTGAAGAAATATAAACCTGGACCCCTATGGGACGACCCCTAGGCAACGATAGGAGAGGGGTCGTCTCGATGTTAATAAGAGCATGGGGCAAAAATAGGGCACGGGACTTGTGGATGTTGACAGCATTCGAGCATTACGAAATCACCCAGTAAGAGTGAGGTCTTCATGAACGACCCTTTTAAGGGTCGTTACCATGCCAAGTGATCGTTGAGTGTGCGAGTTGTGTCCGAATTCCACGCCAAGTATCTCGTCACATTAAGGATTATGCTCTAGTAATTGTGAGTATATCCCCACTAACCCGAGATTTTAGGAAACTAATCGTTGGAGGTTCACTTATAAATACCAAGTTCCATTATTGGGAAAAGGTTAATCACTTAATACTCTATTTTACTCTACTTTTTACTCGTTTGCTCTCATTACCAACTTACTGACTTAAGTATCGAAGTATTTTCCCTTAGGATTCATCTTATGCTCTTCTTGTGTTGTTCAGGTTCTTACTTAGAGTTAGAGGTGTGAACCACAGGTTATCTTAAAGTGTTATCTTGACCATTGAGACATCTCGAACCTTATACATTTAATACAAACATTAACTAACTTTCACTTCTAATTAGAAAACCTATGCAACAAAATGCAAAATGAGTAATGATAGGGATCCGCAACACGGATCACATACCCAAGCCCACTTGGAGCTTCTTCAAGGAAGGGCCCAATCCATGCCCGAACACTGATGAGGAACCCGAATGACAGACATCATGAGAGGTAATCACCCTCCAAATGGACCAGTCTATGACTGGACCATTCCATTCACATAGACCATAGCTGAGGATCACAGACCAAAAGGCATCCGGATAAGAATAAGACAAATCAGCCTAACTACCTTAGCACGCAGATATGGTATACCATCCTGCTACTGTACATCCATATTAGGGATGTGCCACCTAAGAATCCATATCAAGAAAAAGTTACCTTTCGACACTAACAACAACAGATAGTTCACCTTTTGAGCCAACTACTTAGTGCCACATCATTAACAGACAAATAACATCATCCAATGGTAATCTTCCTTACCAAGAAAGCTTATGAATCGTCCGATCGTCTTCTTATCCGTATAATGGAGACCCATAAAAGGCCTCTCACGCCAACAAGTAAATGGATGTTCTTTCCCTATCTTCTTCTTCATTTCTACACTCTTAACATTATCTTCTGTAGCTTCTCAAGTTCACAGAATCACAAAGCAATCAACATTTAACCCCTAAATTGTCTTAAGTGTCAGAGGGTCTTTGCTAGGCAATAAGCTTGGCCCACCTGACCATGCTTCTTATGAAGGCTCATTATTCACAGCTCTCAAGCAAGACAGCCCACTTCTTAGAGATTCCTATTTGTTTATTGGGTTCACTCCCATCAATTTGTGTCGTCTATGGGAGGTTTTCATTTTCATTTAAATATTTCAGAAAGCTTCAATCTTTAAACTTTTTTTGTCTTTTGGGTCTAAAACTAGAGTTTCAATCAAACATAAGGGATAATGTTGAGAAAAATCCCACTGAAACCACTCCCATACCTACTGGAAATATACCCAGCACTTTTCAAATTCCAGATCCTACAGCCATTATACCCACACCTGAAAACTTCACTTCCATGCAAATATTACAAAGCTTACTCACTCAAATCTCATCCATTGTACCACAACAAAAGGGTGCACAATAACCCACTCTAGCCACCCTTACTACTCTTCAAGCCAACCTACCTTAAACAGTGCAGTTCTTACCACCTTACTTTAAGTAGTCAGGAGCCTGGAGAGCCAACCACCCTAAAAACTTCATTTACCTCCAAACCCATGAAATGATAAAGGAAGAGCACCGAAAAAGGCACTTTAAATTTAATGGCACAAGGAATAGAGAGGGAGATAATAAGGAGATGGGAAGAGAGATAAGGCAAAGTAGGATGAGGTTTGTGATAAGAGATGTAAAAGGAGAGAATGCCATAGAGGCATGGCAAAAAGGAGTCAGACGGGGGGAGAGGGAGATGGGGTAAGAGTTAAGAAGGAAGAAAGTACTATGGGAAGAGAGGGTGGAAGGAATTGGGATAGAGAAGAGAAAGAGATCTAGTGGGGAAAAGGAAGTGAGAGGAATAAGTGGTTCAGTGGAAAATAGAACTAGGGAACCTAGTAGGTGGACATGGACAGAGGTTGTCCACTCACACTCTCACACGGAACACAAATATAGTAACAGGAGGATATCTCCAGTAAGGTTCCACTTTAGAAAGGGAAGAGGAGGGGACCAAGGCTTGAAGTCACCAAAATCCTTGGTTTCCTCAGGTGCTTTAGGTCTAGTAACCCAACTAAGATGGATACCCAAGTATTTGAATAGGTAAAGCATAGTGAATGAGAGTCCTTGATTGACTACTTGTCCTGATTTAATAGATAAGCCCTAAAAGTGACTTGGCTCAACTAAGCCATGACAATGGAAGCCCTACAAAATGGAACCATACACGATGGATACTTTAGAGACCTTAGTGGAAAGGCTCCTTAAACATTGGAAGTGGCTATCACCTTAACCTAGAAGTATATCCATTAGGATGAGACATATAAGAATAGCCAGTTGGTAAGATAACAGGCAGTGAAGCAGCAGTTGAACCAGAGAAGGGAACAAAGAAGAAAGAAGAGCATACAAAGTTAGATATAATTGGTTCAGCCTAGAAAACCAAATGGGTGACCAAGTGTACTATGGACTTCTCTAAACTAACCCCTTTGATAGTAACTCCGATATAGTTTTTACCTCCTTCTAGAGTAAATATATATAGTAGAAACCAAAGCCCATTAGGGGAGATCCACAGGAGAAAGATAAGGCAAGATATTACAAGTTCTATGCCACTTAATGGCGTGATACTAATGTGTGTACAACCTTGATGGAAGAAATTCAAAGGCTCATCAAACAAGGATATTTGAAAGGCTTTTTGTGAAGGAAGATGGATCTGGTCTGAGTCAATGACAGATCTCAGGACATTACCTGCTTAATTAGCAAACAATCAAAAGCTACCCTAAGCTATAATTAAGCTAAAGCCCAAGTAAGGGTCCTTGAAAGGCCAAAATATGTGTTCTTCAATGGAATAAAAGGGCTAACAGAAGATAAGGATTGGCAACCTCACCCTAAAGGGACCCGATGGTTATAATAGCCATCATAAAAAAATTTAATATATAGAGGGTGTTTATAGATGATGAGAGCTCAGTTAACCTACTATGGGATGTGACTTTTGTAAAGATGGGCCTAAAGAATTTGATTTGGTGGAATTAGAGAATTTTGTCCAAACTTTGGACAACAAAACCGACTTTAGGGACAATGGAGGTGCCCTTCACAATAGACACTTCCCCAAGAAATGTGATTGTGATGGCCACTTTTGTGGTAGTTAAAGTCCATATGGCTTATAATTTACTCTTAGGGAAAGCCCTCCTTTATGACATGGATGCAAATGTAAATGCCAGCATGAGGAGAGTTATGGTCCCCTTACTTGATGGAACCAATTTCGAAGTATGTAGTGCTCCTCAAGAGAATGCCCAAGTAGAGCCTATAAAGAAGAAATGAACCATGATCCATATAGAAAAGGAGGAAGTATGAATGGTCTAACTAATTGAAAATGAGGTCCAATAGAGGACTCATACTGATTTGATGAGTCATTACCTCAGGGCTAATACCTAGAATTTTTGTGGAATCCCTAGAAAAGGTGATTTTGCTTTTTACTATAAAGGTTTTAGCCTTGTCCTTCTCTTCCCCTAAAAGACTGGAATTAACTCTAAAGCATCTCTAATTGGTTTCATCAGCTATTGGGAAGTTCTCTAGACATGTCAGCCCTAAGGAATATGAAAGAGGTATAGAGGCTGACATGGATGCTAGTAGCATTGAACAGATCCACGTCCAAATATGTCAAAAATGTCTTCCATTTTTTAAGAAGTTGAGAAAGAACGAGGACTTTGAGTAGACGGAAGACTACCAAAGGGCCCTAAATGATCTAAAGAAGTTTTTAGAGTCTAATCAAGTGCTTAGCAAGCCCTTACCAGAGGAACCTTATATGTCAGTTCCATTTTGCTTAAGGAATAAGCTAAAGTACAAAGGCTCATATACTACTTCAACAAGGTCATACAAGGGGTGGAGCTAAATTATTGATTCATAGAGAAGCTAATGTACACCTTAGTCCTATCATGCATAAAATTCAAAGTATACTTAAAAGAATATTAAGGGGTGGTAGTCACGGACCAATCACTCAAGCGAATCCTCAATAAACCAAAAACATCTAGGTGAATGTTGAAGTGGCCCATTGAATCGGAGACACATGTCTTGCAATATCATCTAAGGTTAGCCATCAAAGCACATGCCTTGGCGGACTTCATTTCTGAATGCTCATTCCCTAATTAGAGTATTCAGATGAGAACAAGGAAGAGGATAAGGCAGAAAGCTAAGAGTGGAAAAAGGGGGCTAGTATGGGATTTGTACATGGATGGAGCTCGAAGTACAAAAGGAAATGGGGTAGGGCTTGTGCCGAAAAATGAGATTGAGATTCTCTTTGAATATTCCCTCATACTAGACCTTGGTAATACCAATAATATTGTCGAGTTTAAGGCTATGGTCCAGGGACTAAGCATGCCTGACTACCTAAGGGTAGGAAACCTTAATATGTAAACTGATTCAAAGCACATGGTGGGACACATTAGAGGGGAATTCAATGCGAAAAAGGGAAACATGGCATTATATGCATAGAAAGTTAAGCAATTGATCAAGCAGATGGAAGATAGAGTGGTCAAAGTCATATTTATCAAGATCTTTAAGGATGACAGTACCAAAGTAGACTGTCTTAGAAAATTTGCAACCCAACACCCAATAGATTTTTCTAGAAGAGTGTTCTTAAGGCCTTAATAGGCCTAAGCATTGAAGATGGGGAACGGTAAATGCAATTAGATGATTAACTCTGGTGGATGGATCCTATTAGGGCTTACTTAGAGGAAGGAAGAGAGTTAGAAGACCTTGACAAAGCTAAAAGAGTTAAGAGGAGGAGTACCCACTTCTCAATCCATCTTGGGAAGCTATACAAATGGGCTTACTACTTACCATGACTCAGATGTTTAAGGCCTTCCGATGTAAAATATGCATGCAGGGTGATACATTAGGGATCTTATGGGGTGTACATAAGAAGAAAATCCCTAGCATCCAAAGCTATCAGGCAAGGTTATTAGTGGCCCATGATGAAGAAAGATGAGAAGAAGTTGGTTGAAAAGTGCCAATCCTGTAAAAAATTCGCTAACCTAAAGGTAGCCCTTGTTGCAGGCAAAATACCTGTTCATAGTCCTTTACTCTTTATAAAGTATGGCATGGACATAGTTGGTATATTCCCAATGGCAAGCGAACAATGCAAGTTCCTCTTTGTAGTAATGGAATATTTCACCATGTGGGTTGAAGCAGAGCCCCTAGAAACTATCACTGCAGTTAATGTCATCAGGTTCTTATAGAGGAATGTAATATACATGTTTGGCATCCCTTATCAATTTGTGAGGGATAATGGTGTAATTTGATAATGATAAGATGAAGGAGTTCTTCTCTGGACTAAACATCAAGCATCACATCTCCTCATTATCCCATCCTTAGACTAATTAGTAGAAGGAAGACATATATCAGACCATCCTACAAGGGAAGACTAGAAGGATATAGAAGGAACTGGCTTGATGAGCTCCATCGTGTCCTGTAGGCTTACCGAACTTCACCAAGGGAGTCCATATGAGAAATGCCATTCAGTATAACCCATGGCATTAAGTCCATCATTCTCATAGACATAGGACTACCTAATTAATGAGTTAACTTTTGTGATGAGGCAACCAATAACGTCATGAAGACGATAGACTTGGACTTAATAGAGGAGAACATTGATCATATTTTGATGAGGAAAGCCATTTATAAGAATAAAGATGTCATTTACTTCAACAAGGATAGAGCAAAGGTGTTTGAAGAGGGTGACCTAGTCACAAGGAGACTAAAGAAAACTGGAAAAAGAGAAGACATTGAAAAGCTAGCACCTAACTGGAAAGGTCCATTCATAATGGAAAAAGTTATAAAATCATCCACTTACAAACTTGTAACTTTGGATGGTAAAGACATCCCCTACACATGGAATGTCTAACACATCAAAATATACAACCAATGATCAACTCAATGAAAGTAAATGCCTTCTCTCCAAATTTTTCTCAATTGTGTAGTGTTTATGAAACAAATAAAATCCCTGTAATGGTAGGGTCCCTCTCTAAGGATGAGGGTTAAATCCTTATAAAGACAAGGTCCTTCCCTAAGGAGGAAGGTTAAACCCCTATCAAGACAGGGTCTCTCCCCAAGGAGGAGGGTCAAATCCTTTCTAAGGCAAAGTCATACCACAAGGAGGAAGGTTAAACCTCTATCAAGATAGGGTCCCTTCCCTAATATGAGGGTCAAATCCTTGTCAAGGTAAGGTTTTTCCCTAAGGAGGAAGGTTAAAACCCTATTAAGGTAGGGTCCCTCCCTAAGAAGGAGGGCAGAATCCTTTCTAAGGAAAAGTCCTTCCTCAAGGAGGAAAGATAAACACCTTTCAAAGCAAGGTTGATAACTAGCAAATTATACATTATTTTACCCCATACTCTTGATGATTTTACTTGTTAAATTGAATTTAATAAGTTTGTTCTAGTGTCTTCAGCTATTTTAAAGCAATCAATTGAATTCTGGAGCTAGGAGTAACTATTTCAAGGTTCGAGCATGAAAGACAAAGAAAATGCATGAAAACGGAGCAAAGAATGAAGGCTCAGGGTTGCCTCATGACCTATGAGACAACCCATGAGAATCGATGAGGAATTAGAAGTCAGTACTCTGTCATGGCCAACGGCACGGACTGTGACAGAGAGAGATGTCGACCGTGAGAGCAGCAGAGAAGGACGTGAGAAATAGTAGCTTCTCACGGTCCCCATTACGAGCCGTGATAGGGACCATGAGAGTTTACTGCCTCTCATCAGACCAAGGGCAGAAGGCTGTCATAGCCGTTGGCACGAGCAGTGATAGAGAGAGGTTGAACCATGGGAGAGAAGCTAAACAAGGAGGCAGAGAAGCAGTAGATTCTCATAGTCCTCGTCACGGGCCGTGACAGGGACCGTAAGAGCATTCTGCCTCTCGATCCAAAGAGAAATCCCACAGGAGGTTGTCATGAGCACCGGTACGGGCCATGAGAACCTCCTGTGGCAGCACTATGAGACCTATAAAAGAGCACAAAAATACAAAAAAAAGGGGAGAAGTGGACTCTTTGTAAAAAACACTAATCTAACTTCATTCAAAGTAGATCTAAGCTTTAGAAACCTAAGAAAAATAGGTTAAGGATGGCTTTTAAGTTTGGATTATGGATCATCATCCCAAATTGGAGCAAGGATTATAAGGATTTAGCTGAGATTTCATTGGGTTTTCATGAACTTCATGGATTTCTGTAATTTCTTACCTTTTTCTTGTTCTTTTGATTTGATTATGAGCTAAATACATTTTTCCACCTAGATTAGATGAGTATTACTCGATTGTATGGATTTATCAACATTTATTCAATGAATGTTTAGGTTTTTCATTAAGTTTAGCTTTTGATAATTATTTTTCTATAAATCAATGGCAAAAGCATACTTGTTCTTGATTTTTGTTATTTATGCTTTACTAGAGATAAAGAGTTTAGACCTAGAACATTTGAAAGCTTAATAGATTTGTTGTGTCTGCTAGAGATAGATTCACAAACTCCTAGGGTTTTATATATTTTTCATTGATCCTTAAGGTTGTTTCAAATTAAATAGGATCGAGAAGAGATTCATTTCCTATTACTTAAAAATTAGGGGTTTAATTATTTGAGAAAGATTTAAACCTAATTTTGTGAAAAATCCAACTTAATGATCAATTGACATATTCATTGATTTGTTGATTAAATGTACAATTTGAGTAATACAAGTCGAAGTCTAGGTAGATGCCTTAATCCATCTTAATTTTCAGATTTGATTGTTAATTTCTTTAGATTGTGTTAAGAGAAAGTTCATTTTATTTTAAGTTTTCATAGTTTAAAATTAGTTCAGTAAACCCAAAAATCATTGTGAGCTAGACAATAGATTCGGAGACTGAGTTGGCGCTTCATCAAATAAACTAACGAATCCCTTGGGAGAATGACATCAGGACTTGCCAATTTTACTACT
>CAOJBK015930533.1:0-14958 GCA_948294925.1 Codiaeum variegatum | reverse complement strand
TGGCAAATTTCTAGCATACTTGGCACCTTCTGACTAAACTCATGGTGTCTGTCTTCATGGTGGGCCAATAGTATCCTTCCCTGATAGCTTTAGCTGCTAACATTTTTCCCCTATGTGCTTCCTACAAGCTCCTTCATGCTTCTCCCTCAGGACATACTCTGCTTCGCTGGGAGTAAGGCATCTGAGTCATAGAAGAGAGAAGGCTTGCTTATAGAGGACTCCATTGTACAAAGAGAAATGCGAGCTCTTTCACTTTAACTTCTTTGCCAGCTTTGGGTTGTCTGGGAGTTTGCCCTTCTCCAGGTAGGCTCTTATTAGATCCATCCAGCAGGGTTCGGCTTCTACACATATGACGACAGCTTCTATGGAAGGGCAAGCCAAGGCTCCTAAGAATACTCTGCTAGGGATGTCGATTGGATGAGCTATAATGAGCTTGCTCAAACTATCTGCTCTGGTGTTTGTAGCTCTCGGGATCTTTCTGAATTCCACCTCTATCCCCTTTTCCTTCATTGTCCTCAACTGCGAATCTGTATTCTCTAAGTACTTAACCATGTTAAGACGTCAAGCTTTGTAAAGACCTTCGACATTACCCAATACTAACTACGAGTCACTGTAGATGTACAATGTTTCAACATGGAAGTGTTCGACTACAAAAAGGCCTTGAAGGAGAGCTTCATACTCAGCAGTGTTGTTGGTTGTTAGGAAATCTAACTTTAGGGTGAATTTAATAAGGACCCCCTCTTCATTCTTCAGCACCACCCCTACTGACTTTTTTACCGCTAGCCCCATCAACAAATAGCTCCCATTTGACCTTCGGGTTTGTGGATTCAGGCTATCCTTGAGGCTCGCTATCCGGTAACTCCCTAGCTGGGAATGAAGCTTTTAAAATGAAGTCTGCTAAGACTTGTGCTTTGATGGCCCTTCTGGGCCTATATTCCAGGCCATATCCTCCCAACTCTTTGGCCTAACATAGTATCCTTCCAGAAAGCTCTGGCTTGTGCAACAATTTTTGTAAGGGCTTGTCAGTAACCACTACCCCTTGATGCTCTTCCAAATAAATCTTGAACTTCCTGCAGGATAGGATTGGAGTATACACCATCTTCTTGAGGGGATTCTAGATCAGTTCTACCTCCTGAAGCACCTTAATGAAATAATATACTAGCTTCTGGATGTTTCCCTCACTAGTACAGAGCTAATTTCATGCTGCGAGGCAAAGAGGTACAATAGGAGCTATTCGCCTTTAATGGGTTTGCTCAAGACCTGCTCTGATGTGGGGAAGGCTTTCAGATTGTCCATGGCCTACTGGCAATCTTGTGTCCATTTAAAGGTAGCACTCTTTCTGAGCTTCTTGAAGAATGGGAGGTACTTCTCCCCAGATTTGGACATAAACCTATTGAAAGCCACTAGACTGCTTGTTAGCTTTTGGACTTCTTTGACTGTCCTTGGAGGATTCATCTCCAGAATGGCTTGGACTTTGTCTGGGTTCGGCTTGATCCCCCTTTCTCTGACTTGGTAGCCTAGGAACTTGCCTCCATTAATGAAGAAGGCACATTTTTCTGGATTCAGGTTCATTCCATAAGCATTCATCACGCTGAACACTTCTTTCAGATCTTGTATGTGTTGCTGGAAGGTCATGCTCTTCACTACCATGTCATCCACATAAGCTTCAAGATTCTTCCCAAGCTGTTCTCTAAACATGTGGTTGATGAGCCTCAGGTATGTAGCTCCAGAATTTTTGAGCCCGAAGGGCACAGACACATAGCAATATGTACCCTTCTCTGTGATGAATGAGTCTTCTCCTTATCATCTTCATCCATTCTGATCTGGTGATAACCTTACTTGGCATCGAGCAGAGAAAAATAATTGAGAGCAGATGTGGAGTCTACTAGCTTATCAATCATAGGCAATGGATAAGAATCCTTTAGGCATGCCTTGTTTAGATTGGTGAAATCCATGCACATACGGTGGCCTCCACTCACTTTCTTGACTAATAGCACTTCCTTGATAAAGCCAGTTGCAAGTAGTTTATCAACTTCCTCATCAATGATAGCTTGTCTTTTTGGCCCAAAGCATCTCTTCTTTTGCTTAACTGGCCTGAAGGTAGGATCCACATGGAGCTTGTGTGTAATCACCTATGGGCTTATCCTTGGCATATTAGTGGAGGTCTAGCAGAATGTTGCAATATTATCAGCCAGGAATGCCTACCCCTACTTCTTCTCTTCTAAATCCAATGCAGAGTTGATCTGTAGGGTTTGACTGTCATTAGTGACTTCAAAAGGCTCAAGCCTTTGGGTAGATTCACCTTTGAATTCAGTTGGGACCTTATGAGGAATTGTCTCCACCAAGTTCACCTCATTTAGCTCCAGCAAAATAGCCATCCTCTTCTTCTCCATGGTCAAGGTCATCTTGGGTGTTGCATCCCCATAGATGTGTAGGTCCAAACCATTAGGAAGGGATATTGTCAACCTGCCACTCCTGACACTCTTCGAGGCGTTTAGATCCCATGGCAATGGTCTTCCCAAGAGCACATTATATGCCATGGGTAGTTTCATTACTACAAAGATTGCCATTATTGCCACTGTCTTTGGAGTTCGGCTCACTGTCACAGGCAATTTAATTGTACCTACTGTCGGGATGATGGCTTTGTCAAGAGTGCGAACTAGTACATCTAGAGGCTGAATTAGTTGAGCTATCGATTCCCATGTACATGAACACTTCCCACTGCAGGAGGTTTACTGAGCTCCCTGTGTCAACAAAGATCCTCCTGACCCTAGAATTTACAACCACTGCAGAGATCACTATGGCTTCGGCCTTCTTAATAGCTTGGCTGGCTGAACTGGATGTTTGCTACTTCGAGCCATTGAAGTAAACAAATTCAGATGGCTCATGGGCTCGGGCCATTTCCTTCTCCTTCCTTCGACTGAGAGGAATCTCTTTAGGCCTCCTGTAAGGCATAGAATGTCTCCAGCCACTTCGTCTTCTATTGGCACTCCCTGTGTTGGGTTCGCTGGCCCTGCTCTGTCTGTCTTCTTGACATAGTTGCTGAGATATCCCTACTTTATAAGCCTTTCAATCTCCTCCAGGAGGGAGCGACAGTTATTAGTGGTGTGCTCATAAGTGTTGTGAAATTTACACCACTGGGATCTGTCTCGCTTCGTTGGATCCTTCATAATGGGCCTCGGCCTCTTCCAGATATCTTTATCTTGAAATACTGCAAAGACCACCTCAAGTTTGGCATTCAATGGTGTAAGTTTGGAGGGATCAAACCTCTCCCTCCTATGTGGTTCGATATGCCTTGGTTGGGGATTCCTCCACCCCTCGATGGTGGCTCTTCCTTCTTAGCTTTCTTCAGGGACATGCTTCCCTCTTCTTGCTTTTTTCTCTTGAAGAACCTGCTCTCTTTGAAAGCATCATTCTACTTGATACACTCTTCTATAATAGCCATAGCTTCATTTAAGGTCCTGGTCGAACTCCGGACCAAGGGTTTAAAGTAGTCTTGGTGGCTAGTGCACTTCTGTAAGGCTTAGATTACTCGAGGATCGTCAATATCTGTCACCTTCAGTGTCTCTCTATTGAAACGAGGAATGAAGTCTATGAGTGACTCGTCCGAACCCTGCTCCACTTGCTCCAAGGCTCGAGTTGGTGTTGGTATGGGAATGCTAGCTGAGAATCTTTTAACAAACAAGTTTAGCAGATTCCAAAATGAATCTATGCTACCCTCTGGCAGGCTATCATACAATTTCACCGCAACCCCTCCTAGGGTACCTCTGAAGACCCGGCAAAGCGCCTCATCCCTGGTGGTTTGCAATTCCACCAAATGTTTGTACTCTAATACATGTGCTTTGGGATATTGGCTGCCATCATACTTGTCTATTCGAGGATGTTTGAACTTCTCAGGCATTTGGAACTCTTCTATGTTCCTGCCAAAATGGAGACCTGAGGTGAAGAGAAAAGCCTCTCCTTCTGTTTGGCTTAGGGCCTACCATCTCTTCTACATATCTTCTAACCTCTTCCCTTAGTGTCACTCTAGACCCATGGTGGCTTGAGGCCTCCTGATCTTCTCTTCTGGGGTTGTCATGCTTACTTGCATGCTCATGCCTTTGCTCTGAACCCCTGTGGGACCGGCTCTTGTGATCCTCCTCTCTTCTACTGGCAGCAAATCTGTCTCCTAATGCCTCCCTCTCATATACCTGTCGCCTTCCGCTCTTCTCTTCCACCTTTTATTGTCTGATTAGTACTTCTGGAACTGATATGCTCTTGTCCCTTTCTCCTGTAGGCCTGGCTCTTGCTGCATCAGCGGGGATATTAACATTCAATCCTCGATTCCTCACTGGAGGGTTATTCTTAACTTTAGCTGGTGGGTCAGGTTTTTGAGTTGCTTGGAGTGGTGAAAGTAAGGGAACAAGGTTGGTAATTAGGCCTTGCAATGCAGCTACCAAATCTGGAGTTGCTTGGGGCAATATGGGTTGTGAAGCTGGTGTGGAAGGACTTAGTATCTAAAGCTGACTCATGAAACTTTGGAGGTTTTGTAAGGAAGCAGCTAAATTAGTCAAACCTGTTGTTGGGTTTTGGTGTGTTGGAGCTGTGTTTGTTGCTGGGTTTGTATTGGTAGAAGGAGGACTATCCTCTGCCATGCGATTTTCATCATGGGTTCCATTGTAAGAGCTTTAATTGTAATACAGGCTTTGAAGTGTCTTGGGAAGGAACTACTACATCGTTTCCCACAGACGACGCCAAATGATGCGTGTGGGTCTGACCAACGCTTGATTAGAACTGCTCTGGTCAAGCTGGAATAACCTGCACAGAATAGACAATGGTTAGGGGTGGTCGGCCGTAATGTCCGGCGAAAAGCCTCCGACGCACAAGTCAGAAACAAGTTGTAATGAGGAAAGCTCTCAATAATAGAACTTAGTATGGTGTTTGTGTTGTGAGAAAATATTACCTTGTTTGAGTTGTTGAGAACTGTGTTTATAGGGTGAAACCTTGTTGAAGGGGACACGTGTTAGCTCTAGGTACTTTGCAATATACCTTGCCATGAGGCTAACGACAACTGTCTGCTGTGGACCCGAACCCCCGAAGGCCATAAGACACAAATCTTGTTGAGCACCTGGGATTCGGGTAGGACTAGGGTGCATTAGGGTTCGGTCAAAATCCGAGTGGATGGTTGAGGCCGAACCAGGCCAATGCTTAGCGGTATTATCTTGTAAAACTGTTTTTCAGAAAACTAAAGTTGATCTTAGTGTTAGATTGAAATGTTTATCAATGAGACGGGTAGATATAAGAAATAGTATGTTATTATGTAATTTGTGGTTGCATTGATATAAGTTTGAATTAGTTTTTTTTTTAAAGAGGTAGAAGGATAGATTAGTGTCCAAATCAATTTTATCTTATATCTTCTCCAAAAATCGAATTTAAAACATACAACTGTAAATATTAACTATTTACCGTTAGACCGTGGTCAAAATGAAATTCTATATGCAGAATATAAGTTAGAATTAGTTGATTTGAGTTATTTTGTAATGCATTTTGTTCCATGGTAATAAAAGTCTTATTTTTTAAATATATATAAGACATATATTGATACAACTTTATATTAGTGTAGTTCGACATCAATTAGGGGTTCATGATTAGTCTGAATCTTGCAAGTGTGCTAGTCACTCTTCGAATCCTCCGAACCTTCAGAGATCTGATATGTTAGCCTTCGGAGTTCGGACGTCTGACAGAGACAGCTGACTATATCAGTCATCAACCCTCCAATCATGTCACAGTCCCATCAAAAATACTTTGTAGACTACCCAAATCGGACACGTGTTCCAGCTACATGGATTCAAACAGACACGTATTCTAATTACAGTAGCTCAATCTTATAAATACATCTTAAAGCGTCTTATTCAGGTAAAACTTAATATATACACCAAAAAGTCATACACAATCTATTTTTGAGAGTTTTCTTTCAACTCTTCTATAATAATTGATTTGATTATTGAAGAGTTTACGTCGGACACCATCCGGCTATCTCTTATCATTTTAATATACTCAATCCAACAAAAGAAGTTTTATTAAAACGTTGTGGAGATACCACAAACATCATATATCTATTATAAATATCCTGTACCGAACTTTCTACTATTTAATATGAATAATAAATATACTGGCACGAATAATAAAAAGGAAATATATTCCACTCAGAAAATGTTTCACCTGTTCGGATTTCATATGCCAGTTGTCCCTGACATATGGTAGTGAAAATTTTTTACCTATTTTATTCTATTTTTTTTTAACGAAAGAACAAAAATTAATTATTTTTACCTGAATTTGATTGGTCCTGACTAGCTTGCATAAACCTGAAAATATGTAAGGGTTGTGACTACACCAGTTGAACAAACACGCAAAGTTCAAGAACCGTAACACAGTCCCAACACGCAATGTTATGTGACGGTGTCTTGAACCAAAATTGAATGTGTGTTTCAGTTCCGCGTTGGCCAAATGGTTTCAAACTTTTACTGCCATCTTTCAAGTGTTCCTTAAAAAGAGTGAAAAGTACATTGAAAATCCTGACAGCTATCTGTTTCTGATCGCCGCAAGTGTCTATTGTCCGTAGTGAGGCCAAAGGTTATACATTTCCAAATGCTGAATTATTTTTTATGAGAAAAAAAAAAGATTAACAGTATTAAAATACGAACCAAATCTAAACTCTTTGTTTGATAAAAAGGTGGGGAGCGAAAACGAGGAAGAAAAAAATTAGTAGCACATTACTATTTAATTTCTACATTTTGATGAAATTAGCATTTTAGATCTGCTTAGTATTGTTGTGATTTTCTATTTTTTATTTTTATTTTTAATAATTTATTTTATATTTATTTAAAAATAAATTAAAAATAAAAAATAAAAAAATGAAAATAACAAATTTTAATTTTTAAAATATTATTTTAATTTTTGAAAAATAAAAAATAGAAAACTGTACCAAAACTCAATTATACTTGTATATATTCTCTCTCTCTTTTCAGAGGTTCTCTTTTTAGAGACTTCAGAAATCCAACCATTCCCATTGTTTTTTCTCTCTCTGGTGGCGCCAGCCGCCAGAGAGGGTGGCTCTTGTCTCCTTTCTTTCATTTTCAATTTCCCTTGCTAAATAAAATGACTTTTGTTTTTGCTTATTATAGACTATTTCTACTCAATTTTAGATGAGTCAGTTTATATTTTAGTGTTTGGATCTATTTTTGTGGCGTCTTTGGAGCCTTGCCCAAGTCTGGCGGTGCTTGATTGCCTCACAACAATGATGAGCTCGCGATTTTATTCAAGATTTGGGGTTTGTTGTCTAAGAGAGATAGTGGATTCACTAGATTTGGGTTTGTCTTGGTCAATCTATTCAACAAAGACGGTGGCCACCTTTTCCAATATGAGATCTTTTGCTAGATCTGGGTAATGGTCCACGTATTTCAGTACATAAACGTATGGAATAGATGGGCTATTGTTTGGGTTTGTTTTAGTCTCCTTCTATGGTTGATTCCAGCGAGTCCATCATCTGTGGAGACTCTAGAGGAACTAAAACGACTCGGTGGACAACAACTCAAATACTAACAGTTGGTAGGCCAAAGTATCGTGTTCTCTCCAGACTCAATGCCTATTTGTTTCTTGGATTGTCCATTGTAAAAAACCTAAAATCTATGGGTTAGTTCTTAAGTCCAGTAAGATCTATTTCTGTTATAATATATTGATGTAATCATTTCCTTTTATTTTTACTTTTGCTAACAATTTAATTCATTTATTGTTTTATTTTGTGTCCTCCTAATTTTTTATGAAATATTTAAAGAGGTTAATACATATAATTACAATAAGATTAATTAAAATCATAAATTTTAAAAATTATATTTGATTAAAAAATTTTAAGGCATAAATTTTTTACTGTATTTTCTGTTCACACAGTCCAGACGACACAACCAGGCCGGGCACATCTCATAGTTCCACAAATGCATATAGGATTGATGGGGATGAGAAAGAGAAGAATTTGTGGCCCAAGGTATGCTTCACCGCCTAAGACTAGACATCGGTTGGTTCAATTCTATGAATCTAAAAACTAACATACCATTTTTTTTAAATTGGAAATCATACCAAACCGTTATAATTGAAAAACCGTTTTAATTTCAAAACGCCAAAGTCGGTCGGTTCGGTTTCGAAATATTAATTTGGTTATGGGCCTGTGTCATTGGCTCCAACATACAATTCATAATATAAGCTGAAAAAATAAAACTGAACAAAAACATAATTACTTATGGTTTTTGTCTTTAACCTATTACATATCAATTAAAATATAAAAGAAATTACATTAAATAAAATTAAAATTTGAAAATGCCCTAATTAACTCTACAAAAAAAACAAAATGAATCAAGTGTTCAGTGCTTGTATGTGCAGTTGCAAAAAAAATGTATCTGTAAAAAAATCCATTTTAAGAATAAGAAAAACAAACAAAGTAAGTTAGTAAACTAATAAAGAAATAAAACAGAATAAAAAAAAATTTAAACATATAGGGCTCAGGCCCAATTGCTTCGATCATATTGAATTCAAGTTGAAATCAGGTTGCATCATTAAACTGCTAACCATTTAACAGTTTTCATGCCCCGTCATAATATCGTGCTTGTATTCATGATCAGTAAAGCTAAGTGGTGGAACCATCATCACTACCCTCACATGTTCGCCTCTAAATATAATGTCCAACAACGATTGCAAGTATACGGGCTAGTGTAGTATTGATTGAGAATCCAAAGTGGTATCTCTCAAGGAACTTGTGTTAGCTTATTAGTTTGTTTCACAAAGTGCAATTAAAAGTAAAAAGATTTTGGTTTGGTTTTAGGAAGAGTAAATTAAACAAGTAAACAAAAGCAAACAATGAAAATATGTGATATGCAATATATGAATGAATCTAGAAATCTTTACAATCCATAGTCCATCTTCTATGAATCTAAGCAATTGGATCAATAAATTATGTTAAACTATCCAATTTTAATGCAATCAATCAAGCAGAACTTATTCTATTAAATATCACATTCATAGAAGTAATCTAAAGAAAATATGTATCAATCAAAGGATTTTAGACTAAAACTTATATTCCTAAATCATTTTAGAATCTTAATTAAATAGTTCCAGGTTTGAATTTTTACTCTCACCCCATTGCCCAAACCCTAACTTAAACTAATTGATGATCAGACTATTATTTATAATCATTAAATCAATTCAATCAAGTAAAAGTTTATCATAATCAAAGAATCCAATTACTTTTATTCATATCAAGACTACTTCATGCTTAATCTCTAGATGATGAAAAATTTAGCACATGATTGGTTTAAAGCTTTAGCACATGATTGGTTTAAAGCTCAATAAATTAATTATGAATTCAAGAGAAATTATGCTTGATCTTTTAATACAAGAATTACCCAAAGAAAATTCAAACAAAAGAATTAAAATATTAAACCTTAACGAAGTTGTAGAAAATCCCAATCCTCTTGGAGAAATGTAGCTTTTCCCTTGGTTACAAGCCAAATCTTAATGAAAATTAACTAAAATTATGAAACTAGGATGAAATCTATGAAGACATTGAATCTAAATCCTAAAACCCAGAGAATCTGTTTATAAATTCTCTGAAAATTACGGCCAAGAATCCCTTAAAACAATTTGAAAATCAGGCTTTTATATTGCCAGAAAATTACGTTGGCACGACCTAAATGGATGTGCACGAGCCCCCCATGAGGATGCCTTTACCCTGTGTGGATGAAGAATTTCTTCACAGTGCGCAGTACGAGTCTAAGGTGTTGGCACAACCTTTTTGGAATTTGGCATGGCCTATGTAGCAATAATTCCCTTGGAACTCCTCAAAAATTGCTTTCTAAAATCTTGCTTGCTAAGGAACTTCGTTTTAAACTCTGATAATGCCATTTTTGCATCAATTCTTGATTTTCTTTGAAAACCACTCAACAAACACATTAAACACAAATTTTGGATAAAAATAAACTCAAATGTTAGGGAAAAATATATAAAATTATGCTTAGAACAACTCCCCCACACTTAAGCCTTTGCTTATCCTCAAGCAAAACAGAACAATGACAATGATTAGATAACTTAACTCTCTAAATCAAGCTATATAAAACCAAGCATCAAAATTCACTTAGTTATCTAAATCAATTTTAAACTTAGAATCTAATTTCAATGACATTATAGCATAATCAGACATCAAAATTCAAGCTAAAAGAATGAGCAAACTTCTTTTTTGCAACAAATTTAAAATTAGGAAAATAAATATTTTTATGCTTAGGAATCAACTCGACCTTTATGAAAATAACACATATATTATACAAATTTAAACTTTAAGCACATGCATTTTTTTACTTTACATTCTAATCACTTCAAGGAGCCCGACTTAACTGATTACATTATTAGCCTTTTGACACAAAGGTAAACACTTTGTGGTGTCGAGCCTCGGTTATTTAGCTAATCACAAATATTATCTGACTACTAGTCCTATTCATAATTTCTTTAGATTTATTTGACTTCGCCCAAAACAGGAACCTACAAAATATGAAATTATTTTCAAAACTCCTTGTTTCTTTTTTGGATATTGACATTTTTAGTATTTGAACTTGGCAAAATTTAACAATTAAATGTGTGAACTTATAAAAGGGAAAATTAAGTGTTTGAACTTATAAAAAAAGAACAAATCAGTATTTTTACTAGATATTACCGGTAATTTGCTGATGTCATCCATTTTTTCTCATTTACTTTTTTACCAAATTACCGACAATATCCTGCAAAACCACTAATTTGTTCTTTTTTTACAAGTTCACACACTCAATTGTCAAATTGTGCCAAGTTCAACACCAAAAGTATCAATATCTCGTTTCTTTTTAGTGCAAAATTTTTTTATTTCATTCACAATCCATACATGCTATCCCAAAAAGATGTCATTAAATTCCTAAGATTACTAAAGATGTTTTGCCAAAATTTTAACCATGAACTCCAATATGCTAAAAAATTTAACAAGAATTTCAAATTTTAATGATGCCATAATATCAATGAAACTCTTTTCTTTTTAATACTAAACTCAAAATATAGTCATTAACCAAGAAAATTAAAATAACGATATATAAGAATAGCCAAATTTTGAAAATTTTTGACAAAAAATACTGCTCATTCAAACACATCAAATCACCACCTCATAGTAAAAACTTGTTTGTTCGGGTTCAAACTAATCAACAATTCAAGGCATATATAAACAAATTTAAGCACATACAAGTTTTTCCAAATTCCCTCCCACACTTAAGATACACATTGTCCCTAATATGTTGAAAAGGGAAAAAGAAAAACAAAAAGAAAGGAAAAAAAAAAGAAAAACTTTCCCAAAAAAAGTCGATTTGATCAGAAAGGCTCCTAGGATGTGCTGGTAACCATCTCAAACTCATTAATTCAAAATATAGTTGCACATACTCGTATAATCCTACAGAATCACAACTATAACACACATACCCATGCATTATCTCTTTACAATTAAATTAAAAACACAAAGAAAAGTAGGAAAATAAACTAGAAAACAATTTAAGCCAGTGGGTTGCCTCCCACCCAACGCTTCTTTAACGTCGTCTTACCTGGATGTTGAGGTAGGATTAACCTACCTCAGACGAATTAAACCTCTCATCATGGAATCCAAATTTGTTATTTTTAGAACTTGAGCTTTCTTGAGTTCCATTCCAACAACCTTTCAAACTTTTCGAATAAGCCTCAATAATAGATTCAGGTAACCATATAAGATAACCTTTACCATTAAAAAATTTTCTCTTTTTCTTACTTTTCTTGTCTTTTTTTAGCTTTCCATTGTTTTGGCATTCATCATTACCTTCAAGATTTGGTATGCTTTTTGACTCTTAATCTGGTTCATCCTTCACCACAGTCGAAGGCAAAATCTCAGCTTGAGATTTAGGTAGCATAGTTTTTCTACACAACACAATGCTACTAAGAAACACCATTAACCATATCAATTTTATCATTTAATAGCTTAGGGTTAACAAAGGTTTCACTTACTTTAACTTTTTGATGTGCTATTGTGTGTGCATGAATCTTAGGTAATTGAAAACCATTTGATCATTAACCACTCTTAGGATCAATTTTCCCTCATAGCCACCTATGATGGCTCTAGAAGTTGCTAAAAATGGCCTCCTTAATATGATCGAGTTGTCAACAATTTCATCCATTTCAACTACAATAAAATCAATGGGAAAAATAAATTTCCCAACCTTAACAAACACATCTTCAACTACCCATTTTGGATGAATAATAGATTTATCAACAAGTTCAATGGTGCGATGTGTTGGTTTAGGTTTGTCTAAACCTAAAGCCTTAAAATCTTTTAGAGGCAAAATATTAACACTTGCTCTTAAATCAACTAATGCTTTATCTATATGCAAACTACCTAAAAGACAAGGAATAATAAAACTCCCTAGATCATTAAGCTTTTGAGGTAACTTAGTTATGTTGTATAAACTCTCCTCTAATAGTTACACAGTGGGCACCTCCTCAAACTTCTCTTTCTTCTTAAGTAGCTCCTCCAAAGTTCTCAAATACTTTGGCATCTGCATCAAATATTTGATCAAAGGCATATTTATATGTGATTTTTTAAAAATATTAAGAATCTTACCTAGCTGGGTGTCCAACTGTCTTTGCGTCAGATGTACATGGAAAAGAATAGGAGGTGAATATTTTCATAGTTGAAATTTTAAATCTTTGCTCTCCTCCTTTTATTAGCCAGATTTTCTAATTTCTAAACCTAAACCTCTGCCATTACCTCATCTTTCACTTCATGATCCCATCCAATGATAGATATAGCCTTAGCCTACTCAAGTTGGCTAAGTAACCTTCCCCTTTGATCCACTTATAATTGAGTGGCCACTTGGCCAACTTGAGTCTCTTTCCTCTTTATCGATGCCTAAAGTGAATCCAATATTTTATTGGTGGCCTCTTGAGCTTGAGTACTAGCTTGAATAAAGGTGTTCAAGCTAGTTTATAAAGTAGACAACCTTGGCCAAAATTTGAAGATTCTCCTTAGCTATGTTATTGTCACTTTTACATCACTTTATATTGGGGTTGTTGTTGTTGAGGTTGTTATGGCTGGTTATCGTTCCTCTAACCAAAATTAGGATGTATCCTCTAACCAGGGTTGTATGTGTTTGAATAAGGATCATTCCTTAGTTAGAATCCATCCAAAGCGTTTACTTCTTTCGTACCACCCTTAAAAGACTCATAACTTGAAGGGTACACATTCACTTCATGGCCATAGATACCATAAACCCCATAAAATTGTTGAATTTAAGCCCATAAATTCCCTTTCCTTTGCAACAAACTTTTTTCGATCTCTAAACAAATCATTTTCTTCTCTCTCTTTCGAGGATAGTCACACCGGCTTTCCTTCCTTGATTTAGAAAGCCTGCACTTTTAAAAAACTTCAGCCATGGATGATCCCTCGAATATTAGAAACCACAGTACCGACCCTTCACCAAGCCACTCTACTGGCAACAATACCCATGAAACTCCAACCATAAACACAAACACCACCCCTAACCTAGCAGCACCTTTCCAAGCCCTAGCCGACCTCTTCAGAAGCACCTAAACAAATTCTATCCCGACCACACCGCATCAAGCCTCAACTAATGCACCTCCTAGCTTATCACTGGAAATCCACAGTGTCATTTTGAGCACACTAGCCCCATTTTTACAACTCCTACAAAACCAAAGTCCTTCGGGACAACAGATGAATGGGACCACACCAGCCGACCTAGCTAGAACACGACTATTCCAAACACCTGAGAGAGGGAGGGAGGATAGGTCACAGGCTATAGCTAGCAGTCTAAGGTTGAAAATAGGGGCTGTAGGAGGTAATCATGTAAATTAAACCAACAGAGTAGGAGGAGAAGAGAAGATGCGAACACAGAGTGATCAAAATGATGAGGGAGAAAGAGGCTCAACAGACTCTACGGAGCCCAGGCCCAAAGAGGAAGAGGCTAGAAGAGGAAGAAGAGGGGATCGCTCTCGGAGAGAGCATGATAGGACCCATCATTAGTCATGATCCTGAAGAATGGAACATGAGGCTATAAGTCAAGAGCTGAGAGACATTAGGGAGATGGTGAATAAGTGCATGGAGGAACTTGAGGGGAGAAAGAAATATGGAGATAGGGATTTGAAGTTGGAATTGAAGTCTCCGTTTATCGAAAGGGTAGCAGCTTATCAAATGTTAAGTAAATTCAAAGCTTCAAATATTACCAAGTATATCGGGTCCACGAATCCAAGAGCTCACATTCTTAAATATAAGAATGAAATAGAGCTTCAAACCAGAGATGATGAGGAGTTATGTAGGGCCTTTCGGGGGTCACTGGACGAAGCAGCGACGAAGTGGTATGATGGTTTGAAGGAAGGAATAATTAGCTGAAAACTTCATAAGGAGATTCACAGCCAACATCCCCATAAAAATGCAAACATAGGCTTTAGAGCTCGTCAAATAAGGTCAGGATGAATCCTTGAGGGATTTCCTAGCAAGATTTAATGCAGAGGAATTGATGGTGACTTATTTAAACTAGGCTATCATGATGGAAGCTATCACTACAAAAATCTTTTTTTTTTTACTGACGCCAATTACTGACGCAATTTTTGGCGTCAGTAATTACTGACGCGAAAAATAACGTTACTGATCCCCTACTGACGTAAAAAAAAATTAATTAATTTACTGATGCCAATTACTGACGCAAATTTTTGGCGTTAGTAATTACTGACGCAAAAAATAACGTTACTGACCCCCTATTGCCGCAAAAAAAATTAATTAATTTTTTTACTGACGCAATTACTGACGCATTTTTTGGCGTCAGTAATTACTGACGAAAAAATTAACGTTACTGACCCCCTACTAACGCCAAAAAAAATTAATTA
>CAOJBK015929414.1:0-13786 GCA_948294925.1 Codiaeum variegatum | reverse complement strand
CAAACACTTAGATATTGACTTTCACATAGTTAGAAACAAATACAAGGATGGTCTGATTGATCCTATTCATGTTTCCTCCTTTCTTTAATTAGCAAACCTGTTTACCAAATCTCATTTTGTCAAAGAGCATTTCAAACTTTTTTCCAAGATGGGTTTGTTTCTACAACCTCAATTTTAAGGGGGGACTGTTGGAATAAACAATGCTGCAACTGATGAAGATGAAGTTGCTAACTACTGCAAGTCCAGTCAATGCTACAACTAATGAAGATGAAGTTGCTAGCTGCTGTCCAGTTCTTTCAATGGTGCAACTGATGAAGATGAAGCTGTTGGCTGCTGAAAACTGTAACTCACTCAAGCTGCTACAAGTGTGTTTTGATCATTTGTAACTAACTTCCCTAACAAACTAACAGCTGTAACTTACTAATAGCTATAGCTTCTCTTGTAATCTTCACTGATCCAACTGTCAATAATAGCTCAGAATTAGTTATAGCTTTAGGTGATTAAAGTTGCTTCCATTGCAAGATTTGTAAAGTGTATATATAGACTGTAATTTTCCAGCTTTGAATACAGAGAGAAAATATTCTATTTTCTCCATCTTTCTTAATCTTTATACTTCATTTTTCTTTAGTTTAACAATATCAACATTGGGCTTATACCCAATCATAGGCTTCATCGACTTTCTATTTCTCGTTGCAGATAGGTGGTTGGACTTCTGAACTCGCTTTTGCTGCTTGGAATTGAAGTAGTTGTTCCTTGAACATATGAACCAAAGCCACTGGATTATAACTAATATTCTTACATACTCATTTATTTCTAGCAGACCAGATGGCATTAGGCATATAAACAGAGCATAATCACTGACACATATGACTTCTCAACAGCTCACACATCAGTCACTGAAACTCGTGCAATTAAACCCAAGGACAACAACACTAAAAGGAAGAAGGAACCATATATTACTACTGGTAGAAAACGCTTTAAGCAAATGCATCGAAGATTCCTCAAGATCATTGCACAATGGACAACTCAACTCAGAAAAAAACTTTACAAGTTTGGAGATTTATGTTTGTGGGTAAAAAACCTGACAGCTTTCGAAATCATAATGAGCTACCTTTGAGGGACATTAAAACTCCAAAATGACTTTGAAAAGGATCATAGCACACCGTTACAGTTGCAGTAAAATTTTCAATCATTTGCACAACAACAAAGTAGCTTGAACGAACCAAATAAACTCCATTATTGGAACAATACCAATACTAAAAATCATTTGAGTCATTGATACTCAAAGGAATTGATAACACCATATCCATATCATTTAGTAAAAAAGTGGCAGCAACCAAATTTTCATTACATTTCCTATCAATCAGTAGTTCATCAACGGTAGTAACGAACAGATAATTTGGCAGAGGGGTTGAAATTCAAAAATTAAGAGGAAATGGAAGCCAATTATCATGCCAAATTTGAAATGGAGGAACCATTCTTAATTGTCCACACCAGCCCTTTCCGAAACAAAGGTATAACAACAACTATGTTTCTCCAACAATAACTAGATTTACTCGCAAATTCGCTTGTTAAAAACTAGAATCTTGTTAGTAACGAGCTTTTAGAAATCTAACGGTCAGTGAGTTGTCATATTTTAGCAAGCGCCAACCTTGTTTTACTAGCATTGCTATATTAAATTCCTTTAACTTTTGGAAAACCAAACCTCCTTTATCCTTTTGAATACATAGCCTCTCCTAGCTAGCCCAATGAATACACTTCTTTCCTTAGTCAATACTATTCCACTAGAACAAATTCATGATATGCTGTAACTCTTCAGCTAAAGAAACAAGAATCTGAAACACTTGCTTCTTTTAAGTTAGAAGTGATTGGACTATAGCTTTTATGAAAATTTCTTTCCTTCCCATGGAGAGAACCTGACCCTTCCAATTACCAACTTTCTTCTAAAATAAAAAACTGAAAGCCTTTCCTTTGGACCTTCCAATGACTGAAGGGAGCCCCAAATAATTCCCAATCTCCATAGAACCAGAAAAGTCCAATAACTCATTGAAGCATATCCACTTTTGATTAGTGATCGAACCAGCAAAGAAGGTGGTCGACTTGGTGGGATTTACCAACTGACCAGAAATGGATTCATACCTCAGAATGCGACTAAGCTCCTTTTCTTCCTTTGGGATCGCTTTGACAAAAATGAGACTGTCATTAGTGAAAAAAAGATGAGAAATGACCGGAGCTGAAGGGGCCAAACGTAGACTATGAAGATTTCCTTGAGAATTTGCCTAATGTAACATAGCAGACAAAACATCAACATATAATATGAATAAATAAGGTGAGAGATAGGGTCACCTTGGAAAATCCCACATTGTGGCATAACATTCCCAGTAATTCCACCATTAAGCACAATCAAATAAGAAACCGTTGTGATGAAATTCCTCACCAAATTAATTCATTGTGAATAGAATCCTAGCTAAGCAAGAATGCTTTGATAAAAGCCCATTCTAACATGTCGTAAGCTTTTTTCCATATCAAGATTCATTGACACACGACCACCACAACCCCCAACATTATTCTTCAAAGCATGAAAAGCCTCAATCCCTAAAATAACATTATCAGTAATAAGCATATTAGGAATGAAGGCACTTTGTTCCTCTGACATTAGAGAAGGAAGGAAAAGTTTCATCCTATTCACAATACATTTCGACATTATTTTGTATAATAATGTTGCATAAACTAATAGGTCACATATCATGCATGCAGATTGGGTTAGAAACTTTGGGGATAAGGACTATATGAGTGTGATTGAAGTCAATAGCAAAATCCCATCCATTAAGAATATTTAAACAAACAAAAGTAATATCATAACCAACCATTTTCCAAAATTCAAGAAAAAATGAACTTGTAAAACCGTATGGCCCCGGAGCCTTGTGAGGGTCCATTTGATTTAGAGATGTGAAAATTCCATTCTCTATAAATGGCTGGAGTAATTTTTCATTTTGTTTAGCTGACACTCGCTTTGGTAAAAGGGAGTAAACTGAAAAATCAGGAGTCTTAAGAGTAGAACCAAATATATCAACAAAATAATCCATAACCACTCTGTTTATATCCACTTCTTAAGTGACCCAAACACCATCTAAGTCGTACTGTAAAGCATTATTCTTCTTCCTTTGAGTAGCCTTAAGGAGAAAAAATAGGTATCAGAGTCCCCTTCCCTAAGCCATTGAACCTGGGATATTTGCTTCCAATAAACTTCCTTTTTTTTTCAAGCAAGGAATCCATATGACATATCAATTCTTTAATTTCATTAAAAATAAAGATGGAATTACCTGCTCGTTTCAGCATTCATTTGTCCCGACATCTCTTTAACTCATTCATCAGACTATGATATTCCTTCTTGCCCCAATATGATAGCTCCTGTAAACAAAAGTGCAACCTTTTGTTTATGTCACCCTCAGCTGTCGAATTGAACCACACCTCCTCCACTCGATTCTTATAATCAGAATACTGAAACCATAACTCTTCGAACCTCTTACGATGAGGCTTGTTCTTGCTGTTAGACCGTAACCCACAACTAAAAAAAAATGGCACTATGGTCACTAACCAAATTCTGCAAATTGATCACCTAAAATTGAGGGAAGAGACACATCCGTTCAGGATTTTCCAAATACCTATCAATTCGTTCTTCAATAAGGTTTCCAGATTTACGAACCGATTCCCAAGTGAAATCATAACCTGTGTACCTTAAATTCGATAAATCACAGTCGCTGATGGCTTCGTTAAAACCATCAATGAGATGTTGGAGATGATCTCCTCCTCCTTTTTACTCATAAGAGAAAAGAATTTCATTCAGGTCCCCACCAACAATCCAAAGAAGCTCTGAAGATGAAGATAAAGAATGAAGCAAATACCATATCTCATCCCCACAAGCTAGATTGGGATGCCCATAAAGCCCTGTAAAACTCCATTGGTCCAAACCCTTTATTTGAATGAAAGTGTCAATGTGAAATTTGGAGGAAGATTGAAGAGCAACAGTACATTTTGAATTCCACATAATCCCCAAACTAGAATATAAAATAGCTTGAGGCACGCAAAAATCACTCTCCATACCAACAAAACGACAAACATATTCAAATTTTCTTATAGAGCATTTTATTTCAATAAGAAAAACTACAAAATGAGATCATTCTTTAATGAGAGAATGAAGATGACGAACTGTAGGAGCGTTCCCTAGACCCCTACAGTTCCATATATGACAATTCATTTCTATGGGTTTGTCTACTGAATAAATCCCACCTATGATATGATTGAAGGGAGAATGATAACATCACTATTAACTTATGAAGTTGATTCAAACTTTTGAGTTAAAGCAGCCACTCTACCATCTTCCGCTACCTTCCTCTTATCTTTATGAGACGTGTTTTCAGTTGCAGTTAGAACTCTAGCAATAGCTTTCTGAACAGGCGCTAATGGATTGGTGTTAGTATGAACACTTAATTTTTGCACCCCAGAATTGCTGATTGCTTCCTGATTCTCAAAGGATTGGGGATTTAACAAGCTTAATGGACAACACCCTTGTTGCATCTAGAGCAACCTAAGAAATAAAAATTTTAAATTATAAAGAATTATATAGAAGATTTTACATATTTTCAAGAAAATATTTATATTTTTGCACCATCAGATCTGACTCGTTAACAGGAGTCCAACGGTTCAAACATGGCTCAAATCAGACTTTAAACGGACCTAAAAAGCCCAAAAAACTGAATCGAATCTGACCGAACTAAACCCAAAAAATCAGGCCCAAAAACCAAGCCCAAAATAATGTGCGTTTTGAAGCTCACACATGCATTTGGTCCAAAACGAGCACATTTTGTCCCCAGGGTTTCTGGCACAAATCCCTATAAATTCAATCTTTCAGAACTATTTCAGAATGACTTTTTCCAGACGCATTGAAACCTATTTTCTAGCCTCTTGACACTCCTAAACACCTCCTAAACACTACAACTCTCACCCAATTGAATGAAATCATCATAATCTCATAAAAGCACTCCGGTTTCAATCAGTTCAACAATTTAGTTCCTACAATCCCAGTTCAAACAGATAGACACTAGTGCTCTCTAAACACAACGAAAACTCATTCCGATTTCATTAAGCCATCCGACCCTCCAGTTCCCAAATCTCACAAGCAAAAGGTAAATTGGTACAATATACTATGCATATTCTAGACTCTTGACACTCCTAACCACCTCATAAAAACCCTTTAAATATGAATTAAGACATACTTTATCAAACTCCCGTTTTTCATAAAACGAACTGTTTTAAGCTCTTTAAAACTGAATTAAGGCATGTTTTTATTGAAATACTATTTTTTATAAAAAAGAATCAAATTAAGCCCTAACATGACTTAGGCAATTATTTCACAATCAAAATCGATTTTATTAATCAAAACTGAATTGGTTAATACCCTATCCAATTAACAATTTTATTAACTAAAATCTATTAGATCCTGAATACATAAACAAACCACCCATTGTTATCAGAATAATTTAAATGTGTCATAAATTATAAATGTTAATATAATAATACATTTTTATTTAAAATTAATAAAAAATTATATTATATTTGATATATATAATAAACAAGTTAAATGAGTTGTATTAGGATTTTTATTCTATGTGATCTCTTTAAATAAATAGGTTATACGTGTAGTGTTCGTATCATCCGTTTATTTTTTATGTCGTGTTAGGGTCAAAAATGTAAACACTATTAATAAATAGATTGTGTTTGTATTAATATTAATCATATTATTTAAATGGGTCAATCTGACACATGAATCCGTTTTAACATCCTACTCTAAATGAGAGGTGTTGTAAGTGCTTGACGAAACATGATTAGGGTTATGATAGGGGAGGGCACAATTTGGTTAAAATAAAAAAGTTGAATCGAAAACTAATTGAATTTTTATTTTGGTTCGATTATTGCTGTAAACGGTGCGGTACGATTTTCATTTTTTAAAATTGCGATTTTCGATATAGTTTTTGAAAATGAATAACAGAACAGATCGAATAACCAAACTTATATATTTTAATATTTTAAATATTAATTTTATTTAATATTTTATAAGTAATTATTATATAGTATGTTATATATTTTGCTTTATATATATAATTTATATATATTTAGATTATTTTATATATATAAAAATAAAATTTAAATTATTTTATAAAAAAAATTTAAAATTTAAATTGAAAACTAAAAATCAAATCAAACCAGATGGTACTGAACCGAAGTTTACAAAACGATTTGTGGTTAATTTGGTTGGAAAATGATTTGAGGATTTTATGGAATTCCGTTATCGTTTTCTCAATTTTTCGAACGGAAGTGGACATCACATGTTTGTTTCGTCTTATGGATCCCTTTCTGATTGCTCATTACTACGCTTTGGGCCTTGATGTTGACTAATTTTGGGCATACTGTTCTTTGATGGTGGTGGTATGAGTTTTCGAAGAGTAAATATTTCGTTTTCTTTAGGAGAAAAAAAAGTAAAATAAAGAACCAGTAAATTTAGTACACCTTCCGTTAAAGATAGTCACTTTGAATTACTTTCTGTCCCAAATTATAACCCATTTTTAATTTTTAATATATAAATAATTAATTTATTTATAAAAATATTTTTAATTAATTAATATTATTTGATTTTATATTTTTATTAATCACTAATAATTATAATAAAAAAATTATATATAAAATTAATTATAATAATTATAGTACCTATAATTTCTTAATTTCCGTAAAAATGACAAAAATATCTTTGGAACAGAGGAAGTACTGTTTTTTTTATCATTTACTCACTTCATTCTCAAATAAGTGACCGCTTTATTTTTCGTGCCTAAGTACTAAAAACGAATTTATAAAAAAAATATTTTAAATTATAATATAAAAAATATACTATTGCGTTCGTCTTGAATAGTATTTTCATAAGATTATTTTTAATAATTTTTTATTTATATATTTTAAAAATAATTGAAAGTCAAAGTTTGTCATTGATAAGTGTAATAATTACTTATTTTAGAATGGAGAGAGTATTTCATACCCGAAATCCAAAAAACCTATAGTATGATAGTGTTTTAAAAAGAGACTATTTGTTAAAATTGTGTTTGATTGAGCAATCTATGAGTATTTGGTGCATATTTATATTTATGGTATTTAGATTTCATGCCTATACATTTTGAACGGACTAACAACCGATTTAGAATCAAAGTTTTTTCAAAAAGTGCAGGATCAGTTGGATACGTCCGTATGGACTTGATCCATGCGATCGTATGGCAAAGAGGATACGTTCGTATAGATGTTACTTTATACGACCGTATGCTAATACATGGACATTCGAGATTTCTAGGGAAAATGGATATGCCTATATCAACAGGGCTCTATACGCCCGTATCTAACCCAACGACTATTTAATTCAAAACTACCTACTGGATAAGCCCGTATGCAACAAGGGCAACATGCTCGTATCCAAGCTGTCAGGAACCATTGGTAATGATGCCATCAATACTTTTTTGAATGTTGGAAACAAGTTTTTGGCTCCAAATTGGTAAATGTATAAAAGTGAAGACTAAAAACAAAGTCAAGACAACACAATAACTATTTCATTGCAATGCTAATCATTTGTTCTTGATTCTAAAGCTCATTAAGCTCAATTTTTCTTTGTTTTCTTAAACCCTTAATACTTCATTGTAATTCCTTAGGTTTAAAAAACTATTACCTAGGTTCTCAATTGAAAATTCTTATCCTAGAAAATTGTAAACAAGTTTTTGACTTGAATCTTTTGTAAAAACACTTGTATTTGGAGTTGGTTGCTCCATTCATTGTACATGGGCAAAATTCCGAAGAACTAGAAGCTTGGGAGCTTTGGATTGAAGATAGTGGAACCTTAATCGCTTTGATTGAGAGAGTGGACGTAGGAGAAGGACTCTGAACTACTATAAAAATTAGCATTCTCTCTCTTTTACTAGTTGTTTATTTTTGAATTGCTCTGTTTTATATATTGAATTGGTGATTTGAAGTTTGTTTGCATATACACTGAGTTATTAGTTCTATTTTCTTTGTGTTATATCTTGCTATTAATTGAAAAAGTTTTTGAAAAGATTAAAACTTGATAAATTTATTTGAAACCCCCTAGCCATAAAATTCTTTGAAAAATGTCAAAATCATTATTTTTCAAAAATCCATCTTTCAATACTCCCATATAGACCTTCTTCCATATGTACGTATTGAATTCCTTAATTTTTGAAAATACCTACCGAACTAGCATACATTCGTATAGAAAGCCTTCTATATGACCATATCCTAGCCCAATACTGGGGGTATAAAAGGCTGCATAAGCATTATTTTCAAAAATTTTAGCACCCTAACTTTCAAAACTTATTGCCGCTCTCACCTTTTTGCCTTCAAAACTCAATTTCAACTATTTTCAAGTATTTTGTGTGTTTAGTTTGTTTCTTAACACAAAATCTTTGTTCTTCATCTTAATTTCCTCATTTAAAATCCTTATTTCACATATTTCCCAAAATTTCTTTTCAACCCTAAAACTCAATTTTCCCCCCAAATTTCCCTCCTTGGTGCTTAATTATCCTACAACATGAGTTCTAGAACTACAAGAGGAGTTTCAACAACTGGGAGAGTTGACCCAAATGTTGCTAGCTCATAAGAACAACCAGTCGAAGGAGACTTAGGCTGCACAATGACTTCAGGTAAGCCTTCATCCTCATGACTTTGGTATTCGATTTGATGATCTTGCGGCTACTGATAGGTGTGATAAGTTAATTACACAAGGAACCTCTGCTGCTTGTACTCCTGTGGACTTAGATTGCCTCATTGAATTAGGTGTTGATAAGGATATTAAGAAATTAATTAAGCCTATTTTCCCTTCGTGGAAATGTCCTAAAACATCTCAACAAGTTTATCATAATCTCACTCTTGAGTTTTTCTCCACACTTAAGATAGATGAGGATAATCGTGGTTTTAAGTACAAAATTCAAGGGAAGGAATACCATACTTCTGCTCGTGAGCTTGGGGAGTATTTAGGCATGTATGGTGATGAGGGTGTGATTGGGTAAGAATACAAATGGGATGGGAAGGCTACTTGGAAGAGCATAACAAATGGACTTGATTTGCCAAATAAGAAAAATGTCAAAGCATCGCAAATTATTAGTGTGGGCTTGAGGATGTCACACAAAATTCTCTTAACCTCTTTGCTTTATAAGTCCAATCATAACAAAATAACTCACATTGAGATATTTTTATTGGAAAGCATGCTTAACAATGTGAGGGTAAATGGGGTTGTGTATTTGATTAATAATTGGAAGCATTATTTGAGCTGTTTGAAGGGAAAAATCCAATGGGGATGGATATCATAGCTAACAAGGTTGGTGCATTTGTACCCACTATTTACAATCCCTATATAGTTGCACAGAAGAAAACAAACATCGTTACTTTTAAGACATGGAAAAGTATCGGTTTGGTTAGAAAAGATGGACACAACTATGTGCTTGCACCAGATTCCTCTCCTCCCACACCTGAGGAAATTGCTTGACGTGCACAAGAGGTGGATGATTAATAAGGAGGAGATTCAAGTGACGATGAGGATATAGAAATGTAAACACTTGAAGAAGGAGAGGAAGAGGAAGCCGATGAGGATGAGAAAGAGTCGTGGTTTCAAGACATGGTCATTGGCTTGATCGATGAGAACACTAGGAATTTGGACAACTTTCGCTTTGAGGTACAAGGTAGGCTTAGAACTTTGGATGGCAAGATCACCAACTTTGGAGTGAGCTAAGATGCCATGCATGATATGATAAGATGCCATTCTACACCAATGTTATTTATTCATAAATTTCAAGTTCAATTGGTTATAAAAAAGTTCAGTTGATAATTTGTTCAAGTTCACTCTTCATATGGTAACATTTTGGGATGTTAGGCTTGGTTAAAGTTCTTTATATATATAATATATATATCAGTTTGTTGTAGGTTCACTCTTTGTCATGCCTAGAGTTTTAGTTTTGCTGGAACTTTATGCTTTTTTATTTTTTTTTTGGAATTGTTTTGCTAAGTAAAGTTATTTATTGAGTTGCACTTTGATGGGATATATTTATCAATTTACTAGTATATATTATTACTATTATTTGAAACTATTTTTTTATTGCATGTATATAATTCAAGATATGTGATACTTAAAGGTTGAAAATTTTTGGTGCGCTTTGAAAGTGTTCACTTGAATCCTAAAATATATCCAAATCTAAAGGAATTCAATCCATATGTAAGTTCATTTTTGTTTTGTATGTTTGTTCTTCAATTAATTCTCTTGAAAATCTAAAAGCTAATGAATTAAGATAATAGCTTGTATGTTAAAAAATTATTATTCATTTTTAATATACAATAATTTTTTGGACTCTAATAAAATGAATCATAGTTGTTATACTCATTCAAAATGAGGGACAAGCTTGATTGAACAAAATGAGAATTTAATGTCTAATATATATGAGCTTGTCCATTTGTTATTGAATTAAATAAATTGTCCTGGCATACTCATTTCTATTTGAGCATAATCATATAATTACATTTGATGTTTGAGTTTCACTAAGCTATTGAAAAGCCAAATGCAACAACTCATGTGACAGATTGGGTAGGAGTAAGGTAGCACTACCGCTCTTGCATTTATGTTAGAGTAAGTAGCACTACTAATTTGATTAAAGCTTGGTTTTAAAAAAAATTATTAAAGCTTTAAGTTTTAGGTTTTATTCTATGATGGTATGTATTTTCTCTATTTACTTCGCGTCAATTTTTTTTACTCATATTTCATTTTATGCCAAAACAAAATAGAGTTAGTAATAAAAGAAATGAGAATTGAAAATGAGTTTGAATGTGTACCTGTATGAGGGCGATTTTAGCCAGAGAGGTGGTAGATTGTGTGTGAGCGATGTGATTGCTTTTCTGAGTGCTCATAAGCCTGTTGCTGAGCTCCTTGCCCTAGCCCACTTAATGGGTTGGTTGAGCTTAGACACTGAGCATGCTCCTGATAGGAATTATATGTACGCTCTGAGCGAGAGGTGGAAGCGGACCACCAACACTTTCCATTTTTCGATGGGGGAGATGATGATGACCCCCTTCGAGTGGTCATGCCTGACTCGTATGCGGTTTGGGTGTCGACTTGTTGTTTTTTATAGGCACCCGAGCCCCTCCACGTGATCAGTGTCTTACTGGGAGAGCGGTTGGCAATCAACACGAACAGGAATGTTTCGAGGATCGACTTGCTTCATCTACTAATCTGGATGAACTTGGTAGATTATACTGTGGATCAGTGTGCTAGGGTTTGTTTGTTAATCATCCTATCGACTATGTTCTTGTACATTGAGGCCAGCTGGGTAGATCTAAAGATCCTATCTTCCTTGATAGTTCTGGAGGATCTAGGAGGGTACAAATGGGCCGGCGCCAGCTTGGTTGAGGCATATAGGGCGATGGGCTTGATGTCCAGGGTCATTCAAACTGCTATCCCTGTGACTGGCACTGTATGGGAGGTCAGTACTTCCTTTTATCTTATTCTATTTTTGAGGCTTTAATTCATTTTGTTGAGTTTTCTATGCATTCTATTTTTAAGCTTTGGGCCTTTTCCCATATTAGCTCCATTTCGCCTAGGACTAGGCTGATGGAATCGCTTCCTCTTCCGATGGGGAGGATGTGGTGCAATGAGTCCTCGATTTCCACATAGCCTTCCTTCTCTTTCTTTAAGTATCAATGTATTCTGGCGACCATTACTTAGGTATGTTCTGGCACCTTTTACCCATAATTTTGGTAGATTTTTGATTTACTACTTTGATTGATGCTCAGGTTGTCTGGAACCCTTACCACGTGATTGACCTTAGAATCATGAATCTTGATGCTGTCCGTATCACTGCCACCCAGAGATGGATTTTGATCGACTCTACTACTTTGATGGAGTTCTTCCTCGAGGAGAGAGTGATGTCTTAGACGACCCAGGATAGAGTTGTACCTTTTGACCCTCCTATACAGATGAGAGAGCTAATGTCCCAGGAGGACTACTTGCTGATGGATGCCTCTTATTCAAATTTTATGGCATCTCGACTGATGATTGGGATGCCCCCACTTCGTGATTATGATAGGAGGGGAGACACAAAGCCTTTGAGGTGGAGGTCTCGAAGTGGAGGTAGTCATCCAACCTCTCCTAGTTGTCCAACTGCTCCTTTATAGAGTTCCAGCTACTCAAGTATGGGAGCTTCCTCTTCTTGGATGCCAGTCAGTATTGGCACGAGTTGCCTCTGATTATTGATTACATCCCTTATATCGATGCGGCAGATGCCAGTCAAGTCCGATATTTCAACTACAACTATTTGTCATGGCATAGAGGGTGGACTTTACTCGGCTTCTAGACGTGGTATGTTTTTCAATCTTTGTGTTAGCTTAGCTTTCACTTTGATGATTCCTAATTTCTTGTATGTTTGGTTGTAGGTTCCTAGCTTGTTTTATGGTCAGGCTATAGACAATCATCGAAGGGCTATGTACAAGTTAAACACTACCCTTTCAGAGAATTGCATTCTGAGGAGCCGGCTGCAGCAAAGGGTTGTTTGTCGGCGTGGACCAGAGAATGATCCTGATAAGGAGGATGTAGTGGAGGAGCCTGAGCCTGAGGATGCTCCATGATGCATGTATTTGTATTTGACTGTATTCGGGGTCCTAGTTACAGGCTTTGTACAAGCAATTTCAAAATCTTGTTGTATAAATTTTATGAGAAAAATTTGTTTTTCTTTCGGTTTTGTGACTTTCTGATTATTGAAAATAATTTTTCCTTGAAAAATTTATTTTGGAAAATTTTTGGAACGAAAATTGGGCGAAAACGGAATCAGATCGAATCAAGTCAGACTGTTTTGATGGGTCGAATCAGAGCATGCCATGTGGCAACCCACACATGTGCCACGTGTAATCATGCATGCGCTAGGACCATACGCATGCGTGGAGGCCAAAACACATGCATTTAGGTCAAAACACGCGCGTTTTGTTCCTGCACGCCTGTTTTAGCATTCCAAACTCAGTTTTCTGCCTCAATTTGCATGCTACTATAAATAGAAGTACAGAATTCAATTTTTGAGTGAAAAAACCACTAGGGATTGAAATTATTTTGTAGGAAAATGAATTTCTTTTCTTTTTGCCCATAACATGGAGCCCTATTTCAGTCATGCAATGAATGGGTGCCAGAAGCTGGACAAAGTGAGCCGGATCAACTTGGGAATAAACAGCATGGCAACTTTGCCAACTTTGAAGGGTGTTAGGATAGACTGGGACTTTTTGAATACCTACATCCATTTTTGTGATCCTATTGATCACGTATTCCAATTCGAGGCTAGTATGGACGAGATGTGTCTGACTTTTGAGGAGTTTGCTTTTTTGCTTAGGATGGACCTCGAGGCTAACCTGGTTGTTCCAGTTGAATGGGTAGGATATTTCAATTCTTTCAAAAGATTATTGGATCTGAGTACTGAAGAGGCTTCAGGTATAGTGAAGGATAATTTGATGGACCTGCTTGCGTTGTCCCATATGTTTTGAGAGAAATCAAAGGATGACTCCACCTGGATGACCCGAAGACTGAAGGCCAATGCCTTTGGATTGACAACGGGTTATATTTTTGTGGGCCTGGTTAGATGGGGGGGGGGGGGGGGGGGGGGTTTTAAAAGATTAGAAAAGAAAAAACCATATAGGGGGTAAGTAAAGCAAATGG
>CAOJBK015927649.1:0-15300 GCA_948294925.1 Codiaeum variegatum | reverse complement strand
TATATATATATATTTCATTGGATATTTTGATGATTACTATATAATTTTTTTGTTGATATTGATACTTATTATTTTTCACCTTTTTTCTTAATGACAAAAAAGGGGGTGAAGTGGCGTGTTATGTTTCAAGCCTATATGTGTTGATAATTTGGGATGTGTGATAGGTTTGAATTGTGTGATAGGTTTGAATTATGTTAAAATTGTTGATATTTTAAGTTTTTAATTTGATTGGTTAATAAATTTGAATTTTGCATTATTCATAAAAATAACTTTTTTATGCAAAATTTTCATAAAAAATATTGGCATACCGTAAGCGGAGCAATGCCAAATTTTTTGCACAAAATTTTGTCAAAGTCTCTTTGTTTAGTTTTTAAGCATTTCATTTTTTTTGCTTGAAATTAGACTAAGGTTTTGTCATCATAAAAAAGGGGGAGATTATTATCCTCCATATTTTGATAATTCCAAAAGCATTATTATAGTTACTTAAGAAATGAAATGGATTAGTCAAAATCGTATTCAATTGGGCTAAGAATGGACATGATGCATGAATATATGTTTTTGACACTTATAATATGTGCCATTACACTTTGAATGAACTAACAAATGTTTTAGAATCAAAGTGTTATTGAAATTGTAGAAAATAGGTGTATACACCTGTATATACTCAACTCATATGACCGTATGCCATTTTGGTTATCACCGTATAAGATCAAATCCATACGCCTTTATGCCATTATAGAATGGGTCTGGAAATCTAGGGCAAGTTGGATACGCTCGTATAGCACCATCTCTATACGCCCGTATCCCAATTCAGAGAAGATTATGAGATATAGGGTTTTGGATGCGCCTTTATTCACAGGGGAGGGTAGCCCTGAATGGACTCCAACAGCTATTTAATTTCAAACTCATTAACCATATATACCCGTATCCTAACAAGGCCACATACCCATATCTAAGTCTAACAAAGTTGTTGAAGATGACATCATTTATACAATTTAAACATTGAAGGAGTATTTTTGACTCAAGAATGGAATAAGTATATAAAAAAGCATCAGAAATAAAGTCAAAGAGTCAAGAATATCATTCTATTGAATTCACAAGCTTTTGTTCTTGCTTCCATTTCTCTAAAAGCTCAATCCTTTCAATTTTTATTAAACCTTTATACACATTGTAATCCTTAGGTTTAAGAAAATACTTTTGCTCGACTTTCTATTCTAAATTCTTATTCTAGCCTCTTGTACACAAGTCCTTTTTTCTTGAACTCATTGTAAAACATTTGATTAGGATTAGTTTTACACCAATCATTGTATTGGATGAAATACCGGATAACTAGAAGCTTGGAGGCTTCGAAGTATAGCTAGTGGAACTTCAATCGGTTGGATTGAGAGAATGGACATAGGAGGACTCCGATCCACTATAACTGAGCATTCTCTATTCTTTCTCTATTTATTTGTTGTTTTATTTTGAATGCTCTGTTCTTATTTGTGAATTGTTGTTTTAAATTTGTTTGTTCATACATTTATGTTTTCTTAATATCACTTATTTTAAGAAACTTATTGTTAAACACTTGAAGAACATTTTAAAACTTTAAAATTTGATTGACTTATCTTAAAATTCTTCAAAGTTTCTAAACACCAATTCACCTACACCCCCCTTCTTGGTGTCCATATTTGGGACAACACGAAGTATATGTCTTCAAATTGGAATCAACCCTTCAAATCAGAATCAAGAACTTAGAGGTATACAGTGACTCCAATCTCATAGTTTCTTAAACCTTGGGGAAGTGGAATATTAGATAGGAGTGATTAGCTCTTTACCATAAGCACCTCAAAGAATTGGCAAATAACTTCAACACTCTATCCTCAAACTAGTTATCGAGAACTAAAAAAAAATTTATTGACGCATTGATGACCTTGGCATCTATGATAAAAATATGCAATGGGTTCCTTATTCATTTTATTTCTATAAGCATCAAGCATTAGACTAGCTTTCAAGACCACTACATGAACATCCAAGAAGCAGAGGAAAATCCTTTATATTAAGACCTCTATACTTACCTCACTAAAGGGAAATATCCTGAAGGTGCCTTCAAATTAGAAAGGAGAACCATAAGGCAACTGGCTAGTGGAAGCATACCAAGAGGGGACTTCCTTTACAAGAGAGCATGGAATAGCATCCATCTAAGGTGCGTCTCTGATGAAGAGGCCAACAAAATCATGGAGGTGATCCATGGTGGAACAAGCAACACCCATATGAACGGGTAGGCTCTATCCTACAAAATTATGAACCAAGGGTATTACTAGCTAACCATGAATGGTGAATGTGTATGGTTTTCCCGGAGGTGCCCCGAATGTTAAGAATATGCTAAGCTCCAGAAGCTCCCCTCATCTCTACTCAATCCAATCTCAACTCCTTGGCCCTTCGCCATTTGGGGTATTAATGTCATCGATAAAATCTCACTATAGTCCTCCGCTGGTCACGAATACATCTTGTTAGCCATAGATTACTTCACCAAATTGGTTGAAGCTGCACCTTACTAGGTCTTGGACTAAAAAAAGGTGGCCTAATTCATCAAAACCAACATCATCATGAGGTATGGTGTCCCACCTGAGATCATTTTATATAATGGTTCTCATTTTCAAAAAGAAGTAGTTAATATCCTAAACAAAAGGAAAAGATCAAACATCACAGGTCTTCACCGAACAAACATCGGACCAATAATGCAGTTGAATCCGCCAACAAAGCATTAAAGAATATGGTTCATAAAATGATCAGCAATCACAAAGGTTGCCATCTACATTTGCCAAGTGCCCTCCTTGGGTACAAAACCACCTACAAATCGATTACTAGAGCCACACCATACTCACTAGTCTATGGAATAGAAGCAACCCTCCCCATAGAGTTGGAGATTTAGATGGCTAGAGTTCTTCAAGAAGACTATATTTTTGAACTTGCTTTGCAACATGCCTACTATGTCCAGCTAAACTTGTTCGATAAGAGAAGGATAGTAACACTCCACCACACTCAAAATTATCAGATAAGGCTCGCTAAGCACTTAAATAAATGGTTTCATAGTCACAATCTTTAGGAAGGCGATCTAGTCTTAAAAGAAATTAAACAAGTCATAAACGACCCCGAAGGGAAAGTTAGACCTCCTTGGAGAGGACCATACAACTTCAAAAAGATCATGTCAGGTGGAGGCATCATCATGATTGATGTTGAAGATAACAAGTTCAACCATCCAACCAATCTTGATCAGCACATGAAGTACTTCATATAATGTTATTGTTGTATGAGCATGCATTCAGGCATCACATATCTGTAACAAGAACTACGTGGACCTGATTCTCCAAAATCATAAATTACACTTTGAATTCAATTAACAAAATTTAATGTAAGGAGATATATAGAAAACCCTCATTAGGTAAGGTCTAAATAATTTAATAAAATCAAAAGTTTCATTCACATTTAGGCTCTTTAAAATTACAAGCAAGAGTAAAAAAGAACGAATAAACATAGAAAAAAAGAATGAAACCTGCTAAGCTGAAAACCCAAAAGGATGGCTTAGGAAACATTTAGGCTACAACCTGCTAGACTAAAAACCAAAACAGCCAAAACAGGCAGTCTAGGCAACAATCAAGGCAACTTATTAAGTTGAAAACTCAAAAAGGGCGACTTAGGCAAAAATAAGAGCTTAAATAAAATAAAAACATTTATTAAGGCCTTATTCATTTTGTGGAACACCTAAAACAAAATTTTTGAGATAGAAAACCAAAATAAACAAAACAAAAAAAGGGCATAATGCTTCAACTTCTCCATTTGCCTACATTTCTCAATCCTAAGTCTAAACTCTAACTCAATCCTCAATTTCGATCAAAAGGGCATAATGCTTTAACTTCTCCTTTTGTCAACATTTCTCAATCCACCACTCAGTGTAATCAAGTAGCTTACCCTATTCATCTCCAAGAATCACCATTACTTGCGTAAAGTTATGAATCCAACACTTGAGAATAGCTCTAGCCACTCTATCATTCACCATGGTTACAACAAAATGTATACCATCTGAGGGCACATCCTGATCATGTCCCATCTATTGAAGGACTTGGGTAGCCTAATACCAAGTCACCTCCTTAAAACCAAAAAGATACATGTGCTTATGCCCTTGGCATGAATTGTTTGATGGTGGTATACCACTCAAGTCTCCAAAGTAGATTAGAAGGGTTTAGCTCCATCAACCAACTAATACATTGCCTTTCAGTTGAAAAGCTATGAAAATTGTCCTAGTCTGATACCAAGATGTCAGATAGTCCTTTGACCGAGGGGTTGACTAGGAATAATTTTGAGATAGTCTCTTAGCCAGATCTAAAAAGGGAATAAAATCAAAGATAGCCTCACAAATGCTAAAACAGATAAGTAAGGAAAATGTTTAAATACTTGGAGAAAAATCAGACTAATGGTTTAAGGTCCTTCCGCATTAAATGGCGATTGAGGCTTAATAATGTCTCAGCTAAAATCATGCCAACAATTGACTTCCCTTCACCCATTTGGGGTATCAGATCAACCACCCTTGCATCACTCCATCTAATCAGGCCCACAAAGATATAGCCTGTAGTTAGACCAAATACATAGGCCTTCATTCTCTGGACCCACCTTCTAAAAAGAATCATCCATTGAATCCTCCTAGAACATATGGGCCAAAGTAGGCAGGTCTATAAAATCTCCTTCACCATATTCGAAGCATCCTCTGTATTCCTTCTAAAGGAGTTGAAATAATCTACCCTCTCAGCTAGAACAACCAGGTCAACCTCGAGGTTCGTGCTAAGCAAAGTAGAAAATTCTTCAAAGGTTGGACATATCTCGTCCATGCCTGTCCCAAACCAAAACACATGATCAACAAGATCCCAAAAATGAAGACAGACGTTCAAAAATTCCCAATATATCTTGACACTTCTAAGTTTTGGGAGAGAGCTCATACCATACTTTCCGAGGTTGATCCTGCTAACTCGATCCAATTTTATGCATGCATTACTTGACTGAAGTAGGGCTTCATCTTGTGAAAAAAAAATGAAAAGAAGCTAAATTTTCTATAAACAATAATATACTTTTTCCATTATTTTTTAAGTAAAAAATCAAAATTTGTATGTGTATTTATAGTGGAATAGAAATTGATGTAGAAAATAGAGTTTGAAAGATTGAACGTGTGAGCCAAGGCATAAACTCATGCTCCAAGCCCAAGAGCATGCGTTTAGGTCCAAACACATGCATTTCAGCCCAAATGCATGTGTTTGATGCTAAATGCATGCATTTTGGCTGCCACACGTGAGTCAGCTCGCACGCCGACCGGACCTGTTGCAACGATCCATTCCGACCCGATCCGATTCCATTTTTGCTCAATTTTTCACCTAAATATTTTTCAAAATAAAAAATTTTGAACAAAGTTATTTCCTAAAGAAGAAGATCATGAAACAAAATTGAAAATTTTTTGAATTTTCATAAAATAAATAAGTTCAAAATGCAATAATCAAAATTTTTTACAAAGCCCATAACAAGTGCCCTACAAAGTTAACATGCATCATCATGCATCATCCTTATCCTCTTCTCCCTCGTCCTCTCCAGCCTCGACCTATGGGCCATGTCTCATGATGACCCTTGGTTGTCTTTAGCTCTACAAGATGCTCGACTCTGAAAGAGTGGTATTCAGACACCAAGCCATTGGCTGATGAACACCAGTGCTTTGGATATAAAGTTGGCTAGGAACCTGCAAGAACAAATAGAAATCAGAAGTTCTTAGCATAAAATTAGACATGAAAAAGGTCAGGAGTTTACCATGTTAGGAACCTGGGATAAATTAATACAAGATACGCCAAGCTAACAGTTATAACCTACATGGTGGATCTGATTCACACCTGGCACATCTGTATATAAGACGTGATCAGCAAAGTTGGAAAGCAAAGCCCACGACTAGCTAGAACATGTAGGCAAGTTGAATGTGGAAGCACCCATGCCCAAAGAAGCAAAATTATAGTGGGGTGCATTTCGAGGGGTAGGATGACCAGCCTGACCATAGGACCTCTACCTCAGAGCAGTAGCAGTACTCAAAGCCAAAGTCAGAACCTGACCAGCATAAAAGGGATTTCTCCCTACCATCAAGTAAGCTGCTATAAAATCAAGGTAAGAAGCAGCCCTAATCAGAGAGTCTTCCATAGACCTCCTTACTCTCTAGTAAACTTGAAAAGGTACTAGCACACACTCCCTCATGACCATAGGTGGATTTGCCTATATAATCCTCTCCCTAGGGGATTGAGCCCTCACTTGCTCCCCTAACAAGAACTCCATCAGAATGGACAAACCCAAGAGGATCCACCTCCCAGTAAAAGTAATGGTAAGGAAAAGGAGGTCCATATCCCCAAGAACAGTGTGATCAAAAGGCCTTTGGACAACTGAAAGATGATAAAACACTTGTAAAAAATCTATAAGAAAAGAAATGAGTAAAGCTATTTAGAGAATACAATAGTCAATGTTGCTAAAATACGTCTGTAGTTAGAAAAGGATAAGTAGGCCTTAGCAGCTTCCCATGACTCCCTGCACCACATCCTCCTTAGTAGGAGCAGAATATTCCTTATAACATCGGGGGGAAGATCACGAATATGGGTGAAGGCCAAAAGCTGTAAAGAAAACTAACTCAGTTAATCAACAAAATATAAAGCATTAGAAAAAGATCATGAAAGGGAAATACTGACTTGCCATGCTATAGTAGTCACTAGAATGCCTATCCTCTTAGCTCTGGATAAGATGCCCATCCCTTGGTTTGCCTCAGCCAGTATGGTTCCTACTAAGTCATAATCACCGAGCATGTTCAAGTCCTCTAGTGAGCCAATAATCCCCAAGTCAACCCATCCAGACTCATTATATAGGACAATGGTGGACATAATTATTAGCAAACAAACTCGGACGCATTAATCAATACAGTGGCAGTCTAAGTTAATCTAGGATAAGTGTCTAAATAAACTGGTCCAAGAGACCAATCCTATAGAATTACGGGGAAGATACCCCCTAAGCAAAGTAACCAAGGCATGGCCGAGCTATCATACTATATCAAAATTAACAAAAAATGACTCGAAATGCATGCTGGTCAGGTATGACCACTCAAGCAGGGTCATGGTCATCTCTCCTACCGGTAGATGAAAAGTGTTAGTGGTCCACCATCACCTCTCAGTCAATACAAAGATCAAACTCCTATCTGGAGTATGCTCAGTATTTAAGCTCATCCTGCTTGACTGATGAGCCGGATCAATATGATGAGCCATAGCTTCAAAGTGGCAAAGAAAATCTATCACACTAATGAGCTTCGATCGAGCACCCCTTTAGTTATAGGTGGCACCTTATAGGTATGAATTCTATCACTTTATCTTTTTTCTCATTTATTCTAACTCTATTTTATTTTTTAGCTTAAAAATAAAATATGAGTGAAAAAATAAATGTGCCTAAAAAAGAGAGCTTATTGAAAAAAATAAAGGCATGGAAAAATGCAAAATGTAAGAAAAGAGAGAAAAATGAACAAAAATCAAATGGCATAGAAAAAATAAATGTAATTGGGAAAGGAAGGAGAGAGAAAATATATACTAGTGGGAAACCATGCCAGCTCATGTGCTCTTGACAATTCTACAGAAGAAAAGAATTCGGGGTCGTGGTAGGCATCTCTAAATCCATCTGTAAGTGGTCAGAGAAATCCTAATAAGGCAAAATGGTAGCATCTATAAACTAGACTGACCGATAAGTGAATTAGGCTACTCAAAAGTGACAAATTACTCCTCCTTAGTCGTGAAAACTATTGATTGTCAAAAGAAGGAATAACCACTCCTTCCAGAGACGCATTCAGAAGCGTCAATAAATCATTATGCTGTGAGTCTTCAGCCGATATCATTTAGAAAATCACTTGTCAGAAGAGAATTCAAGAAAGGTAGAAAGTTGAGAGAATCTTGAGAAGATATGGAAAGTTACACTTCTCTAAAGCGCTTTTTATAGACAAAAACTCATTACCCTCTTTAACATATTCACACTTATCAGTCTTGTTATTCACAAAATGGGACTGCGAAGGGGGAAGATGTGAACCCTAATTTTTACACCATTAAATTTGGCATGTTAATACGAGTCCAACATATCAAAATACACTCAAATAGGAGCTCAAATGGACCCAGAAAATCAAATAATTGAATAGAATCAGATCATACTAGACCTAAAAAAATGAGCCTAGACAGCAAGGCCTAAACGTGCGCGCGAAGGCCCAAACGTATGCATTCATTCCAAACACACTCGTTTGGCCAAAATGCACTAACCTTAGCTTTCTTGGATTTTTCGATTCAGATTCCTATAAATTTGACCCCTCCCCCCGGGTAAGTTTCTGACAACATGGACAATTCGGCTTCAAACTCCTAAAACACTCTCAGACTCCCTTAAAACATATTTTTACACTAAAAATACACAAGAAGCACCAGAATTCCATAAAAAATTTTCAATTTCTAGTCAGTAAGATAGTTCAAGTTTCACAAGTTTAATATGAAAAGACACTCATTAATCCTCTCTGAACAAAACAGAGACACGATCTGGGTTCATCAAACCTTTTGAGAAGCCACTCTCGAAATCTCAAAAGCCAAAGGTAAATATGGTAAAGTATTTATGTCTTTTGGTTTCGAATAAGTCCTTTGATAAGAAATAAGGCATTTTTTCATAATAATCAAAATTCATTTTTCTGAAATGAACTGAATCAAAACCCAAAAATGAACTTAGGCGATCACATTTATCAAAAATCTTTTTTATTAATCGAACTCTTAATTTGATTAATAACTTATTTGGTTGATTTTTTTATCAATTAAAACAATTTAGCTTCTAAACCAAACAAACCACCACCCACTTTTTTTTCAAAACAACCCTATCCTTCACGAGAAGAGAGAACGACGTGGAGTTTGATTCCCATTCAATGGGATACAATTGCAAGCCTTCTAATGGCTTCAACTCTAAAATGTATTTTTCCTTTATTTCCCTTCATTTATTTTCATTATTTTTGCTATTGTCATTTGTTCCATTTTCTGTGTTATTGTAAATATTTGTATTATTGATATTGAATTTGTATTTGTATTAGGGAACTTATGCCTTTCCCAGATCTGTGGACTGGAGAAGGGACTCCAGTTGATATATTATTGTTCAATGTGATTATTTTTATAACTTTCTTTAAGGCTGCATGCCTTCCCTAAAACCTATAGTGGGTTTGACGAAGGACTCCTATTTACTCTTTTTCTACTATTATCTCTTTCTGCTTTATGGATGTCATACATATCATATCCTATTCATGCGTCATAAATTTCCATGCTTCAATTGTTCAGGGATCATTAAGGTATGCCATGCATACACAGAAACCTGCTTTTTAACTAAAACCATGAATTTTTCTGAAGCTAATAAAATTGGAAAAACCCTTTTTGAACATCACACTTGCACACCAATGAACACATGTGGGGTGTACAAATGCGGAATTGATAATGACCAATTATACCTAGATTTTACCTCATTTATTGGCCATTATCCTTATCAAATTGGATTTAATTTGCTTGTTCTAGTGTGTTTTCAGTCTTTTCCAGGTTAAAACATTAATCCAGATCTAGGTAGCATAATACTTAAAAATTGCCACATAAATCGATGAAGAAATTCTAAAAACTAAGCAATCCAGGCAATCATGGGCATAACTAGTGCCCGTGAGCCAAGGCATGTCTACTGTGTGATGAGGAACAAGGCTAAAATTGGATAGGCATGACTCATGGGCAGGCATCACGATTGTGACCAAAGCCTGTGAGCCATAGGGTGGCTACTGTGTCTCAAGTATACAAAAAGGCCATGACTTATGATCGTGACTAGAGCCCGTGAGTCACTAAGAAGCTTTTGTTTCTCATGGGAAGATTTCTATAGGGGCTCACGAGCAGTGCCCACACCTGTGAGTATAGCCTGTGAGTATGCATATGATAACCGTATAAAAGTTAGACTCTAGAAGAAAAAAGAGAGTTCTTGGTTCTTTGAGTTAGAAAAACCCTAAAGTAGCCAAGTACGTGGAGATACTGACCAAGGAATAAATCTTGAGTGGAAATAGCATAAATCTAACAAGTTTTAAGTAAGAATCAAGAAGGGTATTAAGGGTTAAGAGGATTGAGCTAAAAATCAATATGGGTTTCTTGGTTTCTCTCTTTAGTCATTGTATTTTCTTGTTGATATGAGATAAATACTCGTTGTCTACATAGATTAAGCAAGTATTTACTATTTGTATCGATTAATCAATACTTTTCTTAATGAATGTTAAAAATTTTCCACAAGTTATGTTTTTGAATTAGAATGCATTTCATCTTCAATAACATGCTTGTGGATGAACATTAGTTCTCATGCTTTGCTAGAGATAGAAAGTTTAGGATTTGAACACTAAAAAACATATGGGTTTGCTATGTTTTCTAGATATAGATTCATAGAAACCTACGGTTTATGATTTTTTTTTCATTAAAATCTTAATGCTTTTTCTAATTGAATAGAAGTGAGAAGAGATTCCCTTATATTACTTAGAAATTAGGGGCTTAATCTCATGAAAAAGTATTAAACCTAACTTTTTGTCAAAATCCACTTGATGATTGATTGAGATTTTCATTGAGTTGTTGATTATCCATACAAATTGGTAAAATAAGAGTCAAAATCTAGATAGATGCCTTCCATTCTTTTTTGTTCAACTTGAGTCTTATACTTTCTTTTTATTTGTTTAAGTAATTTATTTTAAGTTATGTTTTTAGTCTTAAACCAAACCAATTTATTGTGAGTTAAACAATAGAATAGGAGTGTGAGTTAGTGATTGGTTATTTTAACCTATACAATTCCCTTGGGAGAATGATACAGGGACTCATATGATTATACTACTTGATATGACCCCGTGCTCTTGCAGGTGTTAACGGAGGCACGGTCATCAAGTTTTTGGCACCCTTACCGAGGATTTGTTAGTGGTTTGGTTCAGTTAACATTGGTAATAATTTCAAAGCTATTAATTTAGCCTTTTATTTTCTTATTTATTTAATTATGTTTACTATTGTTATTTTATTTCAGGTACCCATGTATGACCAGAGCTAATTCCTCCAAAATACTTCCTTATAATTCGGAATTCAAGCAGACCTTAAGGAGAGAAAGGAACCAAAGGGAGTTAGCTTTGGCTGGAGGTGATCCCTTTCCGGAGATTCCTGAAAGGATACTATGGGAAGGGGAATAGGAAATTGAGGTTAAAGGTTTAGAAGTACTAGAAGACAACATGGAGGGTAACAATGGAAATAATAAAAATGATGGTGTTGATGGAAATAGGAACACCATCACGGATAGAATCGGCAATTATAATAGGGTTGGTAATGAAAACGGCCAAGGGAATAGAGTTCTGATACGGCACACCATGTAAGACTTTTCAATAGTGGATTTAAATGATGTGGGAGGTCTGATATAGAGACCAGGAGTTAATGCCAACAACTTCAAAAGAAAACCAACAATTATACAAATGATACAGAACTCCTGTCAATATGAGGGTCTTGCCCTTGAAAATCCTCACATCCACCTTAATAAATTTGTGGAGATTTTCGGTACTTTTAAAATTAACGGTTTGACGAAAGATGCAATCAAATTGAGGTTATTTCCTTTTTCACTTAGGGATAACCCAAAGAAGTGGCTCAAGTCCTTCCAATCGGGCCACTTTACACCATGGGCACAATTGGCTGAAGCATTCCTAGAGAAGTATTTTCCACCCACCAAGACCGCTAAGCTATGGCATGTGATTTATTCATTCATCCAAATAGAGGGAGAATAATTGTATGAGGGTTGGGAGTGATTCAAAATTCTACTTCTAAAGTGCCCCCATCATAGCTTCTTTGTACGGAAATAAAGAGAGATATTCACCAATAGTTTGACATATACAAATAGGCAAAATTTGATTTTGGCCGGTGGTGGAACATTGGGAGACAAGACTCTAAAGGATATTTGGGAGTTAATAGAGAAAATTTCATTGTCATACTATCAATGGCTTCCATCTCCTCGAGAGGTTCCAAGAGTAAGGGTGCCAGGTGCACACACCATAGACACTATGACATCTCTTTCAGCACATGCGGAAGCATTGTCCGTGAAATTTAATGCATTCACTTCGGGTAACTCTAGAGTGCAAGCATTATATTTTGAGAGTTGTGGTCATGGCCACCATGTACAAGAGTGTAACATGCAAGAGGGTTAATTGGGAGCTAAGAATAAGGCAACTATGTTGACGATATGCAAAAGGGAGGAAATAATCCATACTCAAATTCCTACAATCTCGGGTGGAGAAATCACCCAAAATTTTCATAGAGAGACACCAATGAACAAAGGGGTCCCCTACCAAGATTTCAACAAAGGCCCCAACATCCCATGCAAATACACGTTCAAGCCTTTCTAGCCAAAAAGACTAACCTTAAGGAGATGATGGAAAATTTTGTGTAATCCACAACTACAAGGTTTCAAGAGCAAGATGCAATTAATCAAAGCATTCAAGCTTGCTTGCAAAACCTAGAAACACAAGTGGACTAAATTTCCAAGCTCTTCACTGATAGACACTGAGTTCCATGCCAAGCAACACCGAAGCTAATCTAAGGGAAGAACTCAAGGAAATCACTCTTAGGAGTGGAAAGAGATTACAAGAGTTTGAAAAACCCAAGGTTATGGTCCAAGTGGAGGGTGAGGTTAAGAACTAGGTTGATAAAGAAGTTAAAAGTACAATGTTGCATGAAGAAGAGAATGTTCATGAGAAAGAGGCAAAAAAGCCCAAGTCTCTGGTTTCAGATTCTAAGCCTCGGGTGCCAAATCCGGCTAAGCTTAAGCAAAGTGCATCGAACCCCGATCATGGTAAATTTCTCTCTCTTTTTAAGTAATTACATATTAACATTCCTTTGGTAGATGCTTTCTTACAGATGCCAAAATATGCAAAGTTTTTGAAGGAGTTTCTTATAAAGAAGGGTAAGCCAGAAGAGGTGTCTATTGTCCAACTCTCGGAGGAAAGCTTTACAAACCTCCGCTAGCTATGACAAAAGCTAAAAGATCTAATGAGTTATACAATTCCTTACATTATAGGTAGTTTTCATATTGAAAAGGCATTAGCCAATCTTGGGGCAAGTGTGAGTGTGATGTGCTAAGCTTTAGGTTTAAGTGAGCCCAAACCAAAACATCCAAGTACCCAATTAGTGGATAACTTTATCATCTTCCCTAAGGGTATTATGGAAGATGTGTTGGTCAAGATTGGCAATTTAATTTTTCCTATTGGTTTTCTTATTGTCAAGATGGAAGACAATGTCGACAACTCACTCATCTTAGGTAGGCAATTCTTAGCCACCTCCCGTGCCATAATAGATGTGCATGAGGGCAAGTTGACCCTAAGAGTGGGTAATGAGAGCATTTTCTTTCAACTCTCAAGTATGGATGCACATACATAACTCCTTGGGTAAGTCAATTGTTATACTTCATTGGTTAAAAATGAAAGCTCAAGGGGGTACTTGAATTTGGATGACAATGTTATTATTGAGTGTGCAAAAGAGTAGGGAAAAGAGATACCAGCGAACATGGAGAAAATGCTGTAGGAACCCCCAAGGGGGAAAGCACAGACCCCCAAGAATGTTATCACAATGAAAGGGGTGAGGAAGAGCAAGAAAAAAAAAGGAGGTAAATCTCCAACAAGGCAATAAGGTATGATTGCCTAAGGCACTTTTTGTTTTTAGTTTATGGATTCTGAACTCAAACCTCTATGGTGCAATTAATTTGGCATGCTTAGGGCTAGAGAAGTTTGGTTTCCATCAAGGCTGTAATGAATTGATGGAGGTGGTGTGAAAATTTTACTTTTTTTGCTTAGTTTTTGGCTTTAATTTTTCTTATTTTCCTTGAGTAAAAGGAGATATGAAACTTGGTCGGAGGTTTTACAAGTTTTTGAGCTTAAACTGATATGACATGGTAAGTGGTTCAAGCCACGAGAGGTGCTAAAACTTGTGGTATGAGCCTAGGGGGTAAGTTAAAAGTTAAAAGGTTTGAAAAACTATTTTTCATGGTCTCATGGCCTTGTCTCATGCCTGTGAGCTTGGCCTATAAGAATGGGTGCCAAGAGCAAAATTTAGGTAGTAGCTACTTGTTGACTCATGGCCTGGGCTCATGCCTATGACCAGAGCTCATAAGTCTAGCATATGTTACTGTATACTTTTGAAATTGAAGGTTTGAGGCCTCACAAACTGGACTTAAGGGCGTGACTCATGCCAGTGAGCCAGGCATACCCTACTACTTCTCAAAATTACTCACGGACAACATTCACACTAATGAGGTATGAATTTTCCAAAAAAAATTAGTGGGGTCCATGATAGAAAATAGTTTTTAAAAGCCCTTTTCTTTACTTCCTTCCCCATTTGCACGATACATACTTGTTTTATCTCAACCCCAACACTCCCAAATCACTCTAAAATCCATTTAAATTTCTTGCAATGTTTTTGAAAAATCTTGAATTTTTCAATGTTTAGTCCTTGAATCCTTGCAATTTTATTGTTTTATATATTTTGGGAGTGATTTGAGTGTTTGTTGTAGTTAAATTTGGTGTTTTAAAGTTGTGCCTGCAACGTGTTCCATAAAATGCCAAAGTGAGTTGGGGGGGGGGGTTGATTTTCCTTGAAATTTAACATGTTTTGTGTTGTTTTAACTTTAAGAACACCCTCATTTAACTTTGGCTAGATTTTGTTGTAGGCACGGCATACCAAGCACTTCGTTCTCAATTCTCATACTTGTTGTGCTCTTATGTTTGGTGTGATACGTGTTATGTTCTTGATGCATGGTTTGTGTGAGTTAGGGGTCATTTTTTGCACAAAATGCCAAGCATTTTATGCTTGAATTGTCTAGAAACAAAAGACACCCTCTTGCTCAATGCCTTTCTTGAGCACAACAACACGCCATAGATTTAATGTGGTGCCTTGAGCTATGCTTCCATGCCTAGATATGTCAATGCTTAAATGTGGGGGTAGGGTTTTGAATGGGGTGTTTGGGTTATTATTTTGTTTTCTATTTTTATAGGTTGGTAATGATCTATATTTAGTCATTACTAAGCTGAAACTTAATTTTTTAACTAACCACTAATAGCCATATGTGGCTTTACATCTTTGGTTTTTTCTGTGTTGTTTTGTAGATAATAGCACCAAAGAAAGGTTCAGGCACATCTTCCTCTTCAAAAGCTGTAGATAAGTGCCTGACTTC
>CAOJBK015926081.1:0-12225 GCA_948294925.1 Codiaeum variegatum | reverse complement strand
AGATTGGAATCAGAAGCTTAGAAGTCCATGGAGACTCAAACCTCATTATCTCACAAGCTCTAGAGAAATGGAAAATTGGAGAAAAGCGGTTGGTTCCTTACCTTAAGTGCCTTGAAGAGTTGGCCAATATTTTTGATGACTTATCTTTTCACTAGCTTTCAAGAACTTAGAAGAGGTTCGCCAACACATCGGCAACCCTTGCATCCATGGTAGAAATATGCGATGGGTTGAATATATATTCTATTTCGATAAGCATCAAGCAGTAAGCGCTCCATCATACACAAAACTATCAAATAAGGCTTGCAAAGCACTTGAACAAATTGGTTTGAAGTCATAACCTTTGAAAAGGTGACTCAGTCCTCGAAGAAATCATATAAGTTGTAAATGACCCTCGAGGGAAATTCAGACCACCTTGGAGTGGACCATACATCATAAAAAAGATCATGTCAGGTGGAGGCATCATACTGATAGACGTCAACAGCAATGAGTTCAGTCATCCAACCAATCTCGATCAGCTCAATAAGTACTTCATATAGTGTTATTGTTGCATGAGCATGCATTCATGCATCATCATTTCTATACTAAGAACTTTGTACACCTAATTCTCCTAAATTATAAAGTTGTATTTTGAATTGAAAATTTCTTAATTCAATGTAAGGAGATACATAGGCAACCCTAATTATGTATGGTTTATAGCATTCAATAAAATCAAATATTCCATTCATTCACTTTTGGGCCCTTTAACACTGCATACAAGAGTTAAAAAGAACAAATAAACAAAATCTGAAAAAGGAATGAAACCCACAAAGCTAAAAACTCAAAAGGGGAGCTTAGGATAAATTAAGGGTGTAGTCTACTATACGGAAAATCAAAAATGCACTCTAGGCAACAATAAAGGCAGCTCGTTAAGTTGAAACCCATAAAGGGCGGCTTAGGAAAAAATATAAGCTTAAAACAAAACAAAAAGAAATCCAGGCCTTATTCATCTTTTAGAACATCCAAAACAAGATATTTGAGACAAGAAGCTAAAAGGAATAGTTAAAACAGAAAGTCTTATTCTAAAAAAAATCTAAATCTAGGCTCAAACTCAACCCTCAACCTTGATCAGAAGAGCATATTGTTTTTCCTTCTCCTTATGCCAATAGGTCTCAATCCACTACTGAATGTACTCAAACAGCTTGCCATAATTATCACCTAGGACCACCAGTGAATAGTATTTGATTTAATAAGAGAGAACAGCTCTAGCCACTCGATCATTCACCATAGTCACCTCGAACAAAGGGCCATATGAGGGCACGTCCTGATCATGTCTCATCTGATAGAGGACTCAGGTAGCTTGATACCAAGAAACATACTTGAAGCAAAGAAAATACATATGCTTATACCCTTGACTCCTCATTATAAATTGCCTGATAGTGTACCAGTCAGGAATCCAAAGCAAATCTGAAGGATTCATTTCTATTAGCTAGCTGATCCAATCCCTCTTAGACTCATAGCGAATGAAAATCCTTCGAGATTGACACCAAGTAACAGAATAGTTTAGCCTAACAGGTCCAGGAACAATCTTGAGATGTTCTCTCAACTAGATCTAAAGCAAAAATCAAAGATAAATCTTAAAATATGCTAAAGTAGACAAGCATTAAAGAGGGGCTTGCATACCTGGAGAAAAATTGGACTTATATAATAAAGTCCTCATGAATTACAATAAAGGTCTAAGCTCAGCAGCCTCCAACAAAAATAATCCCCATAATTAACTTACCTTCACCCATATAGGGTATCAGATTAGCCACCCTTGCATTTCCCCATGAACTGGGCCCATGAAAATATAGCCCACTATCAACCCAAAAGCATAGGCCTTCAATGTTCGAGCCATCCAGGTAGAGTCATCCTTTGATTCCCTCAAAAACATCTCGTCCAAAGTAGGTAAATCGACCAAGTCATCCTGTATAATATCAAAAGTAGTCTCTATGCTCAAATCCAATAATTTATTGAATGAATTGAAATAAACTACCCATTAAAGTGGAACATCCAGGTCAACCTCGGGGCTGATACCGAGCAAATCTAAAAATTCCTTAAAGGTCGAACACATCTCATCCATACTTACCCCAAAGAGAAACACATGATCTATTGGATCCCAAAAATATATGTAGGCGTTTAAAAATTCTCAATTTATCTTGACACCCCTAAATGTTTGGAGATAACTCATGCCATACTTTCTGAGGTTGATTCTGTTTACTGGGTCTAGCTTCTAGCACCAACCATGCATCGTGTGACTAACAAAGGGCTCCATGATATGAGTAAAAAGAAAAGAAATTGACTTTTTCTAGAAAATAGTTTCACTCCCCATTGATTTTCTGAATTAAAAATTGAATTTTGTACTCCTATTTGTAATGGCATGTGAATCGAGGCGGAAACACTAAGTTTGGAAGGCTAGACACACAAAATAGGACAAAATGCACATGTTTTGACCTAAACGCATGTGTTTTGGTGCAAACATATGTGATTGGCAACAAATGTATGCGTTTTGACATAAAAACATGCATTTGGGCACAAACACATGTGATTGGCAACAAACGCGTACGTTTGAGCCAAAATGCATGTGTTTAGTTGCCACGTGTCATGTGCCACCCGACCTATTGAAATGATTCATTCTGATCCAATCTGATTCCATTTTTGCTCAATTTTTGACCTGAAATATTTTTTAATCAAACTTTCCAAATAAAATCGTCTCCAAAAAAATCATAAAATCATGAAACAAAAATGAAAATTTTATGAATTTTCATAAAAATTACACAAAAGTTTAAATGTAAAATCAAAGTTGTTTTTACAAAAGCTAGCAGCTGGGGCCCAAATATAGTTTAAACATGCATCATGGATCATCCTCAACCCTCACCTTTTCCTTAGGATCGACCTGCACCCCACGGTATCTGAAAAACCCCGATTCCAACTGGCTCCTCAAAATACTCAAATCCAATAGAGTGGTACCGATGTTGAATAACATCCTCTGATCTATGTCAATACCTTAGCCAAAAATCTGACCAGGAGCCTTCAAAGAGGAGACAAATAAAAAAGGTCAAAATCTTGTAATAGAAAGTAAATATGCGAAATACAAGGGGTCTAAAGAAAGATCACCGTGCTAGGAAGATGAGCGAAGTCCACCCGTGTCTCTCTGGGCATATACTCATGACCCATATGATGAACTCGACTGGCACCTAAGGCATCATTGTAGATAACTTGATCAGTATTCTATGGAAGAACATGCTAAGTCATACTAGAAATAAACTGAATGTGCAAGGTAGCACCCATACTAAAAAAAATAGAGCAATGGTGACCCCTGTCCTGACGACTACTCCCATCACGGAACTAATCAAAGCACCCACTTTCTGAACCTGTTTCGGACCAGTTTGAAATGGGGGCATCCCAAACATAAAATAAGATGCCATAAAAGTCGGATACGAGGCCTCTACAAACAGGAAGTCCTCTCGGGCTCTCCCCACTCTCCAGTTGATACGAAAAGAACTAGGCAACCGGTCTGTCATTTGTGCCTGTGGATCAGTGGGTACGACCCTCTCCTAAATAGACTAAGCCATCACACATTCTCTGAGGAAGAACTCCATCAGGTAAGACGAGCAAATCATAATTTGTCTCTAGGTGAAGGTGATACTAATAGCATGGTAATCCTCACCTTCCACCTGCACCATGTGAAACAGCATCCAAATGACCTAAAATTGCCAAAGGCATGTCAGAAAATCATGTGAAAGAAGGGTGAAGACATCAGAACATACCCCAGTCAATGTGCCCATAATACATTGATACTAATAGGAAGTGAAACTATCTTTTTCTATGGTCCAAGACTCTTTGCACCATATCCTCCCCAAGGGAAAAAGAAGCTGGCCTCGGTTCATGATCTTGGGAGCAATAGTCCTAATATGGGAAAAGGCTATAAGTTGTAAGAGAAAAGGACAACTTAGAAATATACCAAAATCAAGACAATCTGAAAATAAAGAGAATAACATTGACCTCCTAAATAATGCTAGTCGTAGGGATGGCAACTTTAGTAAGCTTGGACAGAATGTCCATGCCTCTGTATGCAGCGACCAAAGCAACACTAGCCAGTCATATTCACTGACCTTATCCAATACCTCCAATGAATCCAGGATCCCTAAACTAACCAAGCAGGCATACTGATCAATATAATATTATGCTAGGTCTATCCAAGATAGCAAATTCATCAAGTTAGTCATAGAAAGCAGCCCAAAATTATTATGCTCCAATGGCTTCCTAATTAAATGAGGGGCATCATAGTCAAGGCGCATCTCTATATAAAAAATAATGAGCTTACGTTCATAGCACGTAGTTGTCAAGTAGGACCACTCAAAGGGGTCATAGAAATCTCTCCCACTGGTATAATGTTGGTGGTCTGGCACCACCTCTTTGTAAGGGAAAAGTTAAGATTCCTATCATGGGGTCACTTTACGTCTAAACTCAGACAATCGATAAGGTGAGCTAGAGAAATGCCTAGGGCCACAGCCTCGTAACTATGCAAGAAAGCTATCACTCTCACTAGATTTGATCTACCTCCTCTCTAGTAGAAGTTTCCATGTTATAGGTACATGTTAAATATCAGAATTTTTCTCTATTTCTAATTCAACTTTGTTTTCTAGCAAAAAAAAAATTCGATATGAAAAATATAAGTCGAGTAGGGTAATAAACTACATACTAAAGGGAAGCCATGCCAAATCTTATGGTCTTGATGATCCTTCAAAAGGTCAACATTGGTAGGTGTGTATGGCTCTAGTCGATCCATCAACAGATGATCAGTTGTGTCCCATTCTAGTAACAGAATAGCAGTAGAGTCAGACAGGCTAGTAGATGGGTCAGGCACATCGCCAAACAACTCCACCATAATAAAAATACACTATGGGTCATCGTCAGCCCCACCGAATGTAAAATTGACAAAAGTTGGGATCTCCTTTCCCGCTAAAGATGCAGTCATATGTGCTAATAAATCTTCCTCCTCTTTGAAAGTATCACCCGGTATCAACCAAAAACTTCTCACCAAATTAGAAAGGTAGAAGGGAGAAATTGGAAAGGTAAAGATAAGAATAAAATTTTTAAGTATAAATTGATACACCAAACCCTTTTATAGGCAAGTTTTCAACTACTGCATCAATGGTGTTCACACTTATCGGTCAAGTTTTCATAAATGAGACTGCTAAGGGGGGCAACTGTGAACCCTTATTTTGACACCATTAAATTTAGTTCATTAATATGAGCCCAATGGTTTAAACCATACTCAAATGAGACTTCAAATGAACCTAAAAAACCTAAAAAGATTGAATCGAATCGGACCAAACCATAACCAGAAAATTGGGCCCAGAAACCCAGCCAAAACGATTGTGTGTTTCGGTGTGCACGCATGTGTTGCTGGCCTCATGCATGTGTTTGGCTTAAAATGCAAGCATTAGTCAAAAGTGGATGCGTTTTGACTAGAGCGCATGTGTTTTGACCAAGTGCATGTGTTTTGCTCAAAATACACACGTTTTGCCCTAAGGTCTCTGGTACGAATCCCTATAAATTCAGACTTTCTAGAATAGATGGGCAAGAATTTTCACTGACTTTAAGATGTAAATGAACTTATTTTCCAGCCTCTAGACAATACTAAACAACCTTCAAACACTATAATTTTTCCTCAATTAATCCAAACTTTTAGAATTCCACAGTAGACACTACAATTAGTATCAGATCATCAGTTCAATCCTTTCAAGTCTAGTTCATGCAGACATATGCCAGTGCTCTCCTAACATAATGCAGACTCATTCAAGTTTCATTAAGCCCTCCGATCCACAAATTCCAAAACCTCAAAAAGTAAAGATTTCTATTGGGGAATTTGTGCTCCTCTTAGATCATAAGACTGGAGGGGAGATCCTTTGATTTTAGCTATTTTTTACATCTGTACTTTTATTACTTTCTTTGGGGTAGTGTGCCTTCCTTAGGACCTAAAATGGGCTAAAGGAAGATCCCTATTCAATCTTTGTTTTACTGCTTTATGGATTGTCATACGCATCATAGCCTGCTCATGCATCACTTTTTCCATGGTTAAACTATTCATGCATCATGATATCTATACATGTATACAAAAAAATCTTATTTTAACCAAAATCACACTGTTTTAAGCCAAAAGTTATGTAAAAATGGTAAAAACTATTTTTCATAAAAATTGTTTTATTAGATAACGAATCCCCGAACCCCCTTTGGTTCAAAAGAACAACCTTTTCAATTAGGTAAAAATCATTTTTCTAAAATGGTGTTTTTAATAAAATGTTTCTTAATCACCTAAGAAAAATCTATTTTCTTAAAGTATTAGGTGGGTACTTTATACACTTACCACACCACGTGCACACCATCGAACACATGTGGATGCACAAATGTTGGACCTAAACACAATCCGCGATGGTATACGCAATCCGACTCTTCGTGGTTGGCTTCCTTCGAGCCATAAGCCTGGAGGTGTGCTGGAAGATCTCACGGGTCACTCCTACAGGGCCTCACACTTGGTTATTCCAGTAGAACATGTTGGCTATTTTAACTCTTTCAAAAGGTTATTGGGCTTGAGCACAGAGGCTGCGTCAGGTATGGTGAAGGATGATTTGGTCGACCAACCTACTTTGGCCGAGATGTTTTAGGATAAATCGAATGAACCGAATTGGAAAGCGCAAAGATTGAAGGCTTATACATTTTGATTAACTGCTGGCTATATTTTTATAGGCTTGGTTAGATGGGGAGATATAAAGGTGTCTGAACTAATACCTCACATGGGTGAAGGTAAGTCAATTGTAGCTATGATCTTGGTTGAGACACTGCTGAGTCTTGACCATTATTGCTGCTCGAGGGAGCCTTGGTCTATTAGCCCGATTTTACTCGAAGAACTTAAATCTTTTAAATGCTTATCTGTTTTAGCATGTTTTGAGCTTGTATTAACATATGCATTTTCTTTTCAAATCTGGCTGAGAGACCATCTTAGGATTATTCCTAGACTTGATAGACCAAGCTATTCTCTACCTTGGTATCTCTCTTAGAGGATTTCCATCCATTTTGATTTTGAGAGGGAGTGGATCAGCTGGTTGATGGAACTGAGTCCTTTTGATTTGCTTTGGAAGCCTGATTGGTATACTGTTAAGTAGTTCATGCTGAGGTGTCAAGGATAAAAGCATGTGTATTTACTTAGTTTTAAATACATGGCTTGGTATCAGGCTACTAGAGTCCTTCATTAGATGGGACATGATCAGGATGTGCCCCCAGATGGTCCATTATTTGAAGCAACCTTAGTGAATGATCGAGTGGTTAGAATTATTCTCTCCCATTGGATCTAAGACTTTTGGAGGATAATGGTTATCCTAGGTGATGACTATGGCAAGCCTCATAAGTACCTTCAAAGGTGGATTAAGACCTGTTGGTAAAAAGTGAATGAAAAGTGATTTGCTCTTTTGACCGAGATTGAGGGTTGAGTATGAATTTAGACTTTTTAGAAAAGAAAAAAAATTTGATTTATTTTTTTGATTTTTGGTTTCTGTCTCCAATATCTTTTTTTGGGTGTTCTAAAAGATGAATAAAACCTCAATAAATGTTTTATTTTATTTAAGCTCTTATTTTTTCTTGAGCTGCCCTTTTTGTGTTTTCAACTTAGTGAACCACCTTTATTGTTTCTTAGATCGCTTTTTTGGTTTTTCAGTGTAGAAGGTTGTACCCCAAATTTTTCCTAAGCCACTCTTTTGGGTTTTCAGCTTAGTGGGTTTCATTCTTTTTCTGATTTTATTTATTTGCTCTTTTTAACTCTTACACGCAATTTTAAAGTGCCCAAATGTGAATGAAATAATTGATTTTATTTAAATGCTTTGGGCCATATCTAATGAGGGTTTCCTATGCATCTCTTTACATTGAATTTTGAAATTTTGAATTCAAAATACAACTTATGATTTTGGAGAATTAGGTCCACATAGTTCTTGTTACATAAATGATGATGCCTGAATGCATAATCAATGCAACTAGAACACTATATGAAGTACTTCTTGAGCTGATCTAGGTTGGTCGGATGACTGAACTAATTATTATTGACGTTCATAAATATGATGCCCCAGCCCAATATAATCTTCTTAATTATGTACGGTCCACTCCAAGGAGGTCTGAAATTTCATCCAAGATCTTGTACAACCTGTTTGATTTCTTTTAGGACTAAGTTACCTTCCTGAAGATTGCAACTTCAAACTTGTTTGTTGAAATGCTTTGCATGTCTGATATGATAGTTCTATGTGTGGTGGAGGGCTTCAATCCTTTTTTCATCTACTAGGTTAAGCTAATCATAGTAAACATGTTGCCAGTCCACTTTAGAGATATAAGACTCTTAAAGAAATCTAGTTGTTTGAATTTTCAATTCTATGGGGAGGACTGCTCCCATTCCATAGACTAGAGTGTATGGTGTGGCTCTGGTAGCAAATTTTTACATGGATCTATACTTAAGGAGGGCACTTGGAAAATGTAGGTGCCAACCTTTATGATTGCTAATCATCTTTTAAAGCATGCTCTTTAGTGCTTTGCTAGCAGCCTCAACTACTCCATTAGTTTGAGGTCTATATGGGAAAGACCTATGATGTTTGATCTTTTCCTTCTTTAGGAGGGCAACAACTTCTTATTGAAAGTGAGAACCGTTGCTCAATATAATCTCATGTGGAACACCATACCTAGTGATGATGTTGACTTTGATGAACTAAGCTACCTTTTTGGAATCCAAGATCTGGTTAAGGGTAGCTTCAATCCATTTGGATAAATAGTTTATGGCAACCAAGATGTATTCATGGCCAGCAGATGAATTTAGTGAAATCTTGCCGATGACATCGATGCCCCAAAATGGGTGGAAATAAGACTGAGTGGAAAGGATTGAAGCTTCTGGAGCTTAGAATACTCTTGAAACTTTGGGCACCTTCAAGAAAACTGTGCATAGTCCTAATTCACAGTCAACCAATGGTAGCCTTGGTTCATGATTTTTTGAGACAGTTCCTAACCATTCATATGGGTACCATTTGTTCCATCATGGATTTCTTTCATGATTTTTTAGGCTTCTTCATCAGAGACACATCTAAGGTAGATGCCATTCCATGTCTTTTTATACAAGATGTCAACTCTAGGGATGTATCCACTGGCTAGGTGCCTTATGATTATTTCCCAGAGTTAGAAGAGGAAGTACAGTTGTTAGGCTAAACCCCAACTTAAGCAAGCTTAGCCTTAAATTTAGCTAGGATGGTCTGTTCTTGGGCTTGGATCATTGTAGAGAGAATCTATTACTATGTTTTCATAGACTTCTCTTACCTTCACATAATTTCAGATAGCATTTCAATGATGTCAATAGGAGGAGCTAGTGGAGGTTGAGCAGAGCCAATGGCATTAGAAGTAGGGTTGAGGGTAGTGTTGTCTCTAGTGTTGGACATGTTGGCCTTTAGGACAGAAAAAAGAAGGGTATCAGCTTTATTTTGAAAGGCAAGGCCATTAGTAGACTGGTAAGTTAACAAAAAGTTAGGTGTTTGGCTTTTTAAGGATTGTCTAGAACAATTCACTTTGTCCAATTTCAGTTTTTGGATGCGGTGATATATGCATGCATGTATGCATGAGTAAAAATGGTTTCATGATAATAGGTAATAGCAGAGTTGTTAGGGTACATAGGACTATGGGTCAACTCTTTTCAGTACATGAGGGCTAGGTTGTTTAAAGATTCCCTAGTGGCTATAGGTACGATATAACTAACCACATGTGAATTAAAGAGGTTCGCATGGGTGTAACGGTACATACGACCTTGTTATCCTAATCAAAAGGACCAGGGTGTACTCCTTGGACTTTGGGTGATTTCACTATCAATAAAGCAGTCCAAATAAGGGAAGCTTACTCGATGTTTCTCTCTATCTAGGTTTTTCAATCTAAAGGAGCATGCGAAGTGATGCATGAAACTTACTTTTAAAAGGTTTCAAGCCAAAAAGTGCTTTTATCACAATATAATCCACTTAAGTTTTATGTCATTTTCCAAATGTCCCCAGTGGAGTTGCCAGCTATAAGACCCCATCTGATAGCCCATAGGATTGCCTAGCACGCCTTTGAGTTTATAGCTCAAAGAAACTGACCACGAGGGGTCAGATTATGCATGGCATTACGGTTATGGCTAGGTCCCACATTTGTATACCCCATATGTGTCTGTTGGCATGCACATGTGATATGTTTAGGAGCCGCCACCTAATCTTTAAGAAAATAATTTTTGTTCTTAGATGATTAAGAAATCATTTTCATAAACTCCAATTTTAAGAAAACTTGAATGTTTACCCAATTTTAGAACAGGCTGGCCTTCAAACAAAAGGTGGATTTGGGGATTCGTGATTAGATAAAATATTTAGAAAATTATTTTTCCATTATCAAATAAATTTTGGCTTAAGAAATTGTGATTTTGGTTAAAATCGAATTCTCATGTATGCATGGCATATCATATGATGTATGAACAGATAATCATGGAAAATATGATGCATGAACATGTTATTGTATGCATGACATCTATAAAGTAGTAAAAGCAAAATGGTAAACAAGAGTCCTTCTTCTAGCCCACTTTAGGTTCTAGGGAAGGAACACATCCCCAAAGAAATTAATAAATTAATTCCATGACAAAAATGACAAATAATTAGGGATTCCCTCTCTAATCCATATGAGACCCTGCCCGAGTGGCCCATGGGATCTTCCCTGAAGAGCGTACCTGCGGACCCTTTTTTGCAAAAGGCCTGGAGGAAACCTTTTAGATTATGCTTTATCCTGGGCATCATGGATTACGGATCGGGTTCCCACATTTGTCATCCACATGTGTCTGTTGGAGTGCACATTGTGTGTGAAGTGTTAGAGTCACCACCTAATACTTTTAGAAAAATCAGTTTTATTCTAAGGTGATTAAGAAAGCTTTTGTGTTTAACTCCATGTTAGAAAAAAATCAATTTCTACCCTAATGGAAAAGCTATTCTTTTTGGAACCAAAGGGGGTTCAGAGGTTTGTGATCTGAAAACATTTTAAGAAAAATAGTTTTTGTACCATTTTAATTAAAACATAAATTTGGCAATAATTATCATGCAAATTAAGTTAAAAAGTTGGTTTTCGTGTATGCATGTGTAGTAGTATTGGATAAATGCATGAACATGCCAAACATGCTAGATTTGAATGACAATGCACCAAAGCGGTAAATACAATCGATTTTGCCAGAGGTCCTTCCTCTAGCCCCCTTCAGGATAAGGAAGGTACATCACCCCAAAGTAAGTAGTAAATACAGTGAAATCCAATAATAATAGGGAATCTCCACTCTAACCTTATAATCTGGGAGAAACACACATTCCCCAAAATCCATACATCACACAGAATATGAAAAAAAATACAAACAGACAATAATAGCAACAATAGAAAAATATAAATAAATAATGAAGTGATAAAATAATGCAAATAAAATAAATAAATAAATGACAAAAAAAAAGAAAATAAAATGTTTGAGGTTGAAGCCGTGAAATGATTTCTCCCTTCTCGCGAAGGGGTTGTTCCGGTAATAGTGGCGTGGTTGTTGGTTCAATTGCTAATTGATTTTAGTTCGTAAAAAATAATTATCCAATAGGTTATTAACCAATTATGATACTTGATTAATGTGAAAATGATTTGATTATGAAAATAGTTTATGAAAATAGATTATAAAATGATTTCGTACCTAAACAGCTTTTAGGATTTGATTGATTTTATTTATGAAAATAGTATTCATAAAATCCCTTAATTCAGAATTAAAGGGCATAAAATAAGTGTTCTGAATAACATGCCTTTGCTCTGAATTAAAGGGCTTAAAATGACAGTTTGAATGAAGATAAAAGGAATATTATACTCTTTTTACCTTTTTACGTGGTTTGGGAATCTGCGATTTTGATGATTTGATGAAGCCGAATCGTGTCTCTATTGTGTTTGGAGTGGATTGGTTGATTGTCTGAATTGACTATAGTAGGTTGGACTAACTGGACTGATAGTCTGTAGTGTTTGTCGTCTAAATGTTTCATTTTAGAGGATGTAAATTATATTTTTGAAATGCCTATAAGCGTCTGATATGTGTGAAAAGTTGGTAAAAAGGTCAGAATCCAACTCTATTCTGAAGGGTCAAATTTATAGGGAATAGTGTCA
>CAOJBK015926004.1:0-14203 GCA_948294925.1 Codiaeum variegatum | reverse complement strand
CAAAAATGTTTACAATTAACTCAACCGTGCTAGAGATAGATTTACAAACTCTTAGGGTTCACATTTTTCATTAGATCTTCATTCTTTTTCTAATTGAATAGGATTGAGAAGAGATTTCGTCTTATTACTTAGGAATTAGGGGTTTAATTGCTTGAGAAAGATTTAAACCTAGAACTGATGAAAAATCTCACTTAATGATTGATTGATATATTCGTTGATGTATGGATTGACCATGCAATTTGAGTAATACGAGCTGAAGTCTAGGTAGATTGCTTTAAAATCTATTTTAGTTTCCAAATTTGATTTGCAAGTTTCTCTGAATTTTATTAAGTTTGTATTAGTTTAATTTCTTAGTTCATAAAATCTCACATTATTGTCGGCTAGACAATAGAATAGGAGACTGAGTTGGTGTTTGGTTGAACGAATTACAAAGAAATTCCCTTTGGAGAACAATACCGGGACTTACTGGTTTTTATTACTTGATACGATCTCGTACACTTGCGGGTGTGAAAATTGAGCATAAAAATATATACAACAGAAAAAAGTAAGCTCGAGAAAAAACACATCAATATCCTTAGTAGATATGACAAGTCTTGAGAAACTTTGCACCAAGCAAATGGTGAAAAAACTTCAAAATAAGAAAATGAGAAATTAGAAAGTTAATCTCTTAAAGTTTATTTTTTGAAAAAATATGAAAAGACTAGTGTAGTAAATTTTTCAATGAATAAAATCAACACAATTTTTTATATAAAAAATACAACTCCTATATAAAATAATATAACTTTTAAATAAATAGATATGACTATTATAAAAAAAAAATACCATTTTAAAAGAAGAGTCAATTTTATATTTAATAATTATTTTTATATTTGAATAATTACAACCATCACTGCATTAGCTGTTAAAGCGGAATATTAAATGGCACATTCTAATTTCTAAAGTTCATAAATTTAATTAGCACGGTGTGGCATCCAAAATGTATTTGCAAGTCAACGCTGTGACTAATTACTATGAAATCCATGGCCAAATTTTGTTTATCCACTCCCCAATGTTTCACAGTTCTGGAGCTCCTTGTGACTTGCTTTGGCGATAATATATAAAAATGGAATAAGTTAAGCTGCTCAGAGATGGATCAGGAAATTTTATTGTTTTGTTTCCTCAATGCATTTCAATGGGAATCAGAACATCAGAAACGACCAATATCAAAACTTTTGACAATCAACTATCAATGTTCCTATGTACTGAAAAAAACAAAAAAAGAATAAAGGTTACTGGTAGAGATCATCCAATAAACATCCCTTGAACCACTAGTAAGAAAAAAAGGATAGAAAAAGGAGACGACAGACTTCTGCCTGCCAAGAAGGATGCAGATTTTAAGACTCGTTCCAGAAGTAGACACTAAGCTAGCCACTGAACAGCAAAGGATTACTACTTAACTTGGTTCTGGTGCCACCACTTTCAAGCTTCGCATCCACTCACAGAAACTAGGATCATCAAAATGAATAAAGCTGCATTTGAGCTTTGTCCGCTGTTCAGTTGTCAAAGATCGAAGCTGTGGGAACCTTGCCTCCTGCAATTAAAAGAATCGATTTATTCTTAAATAAGTGAAATGCCATTGTCTGATGAAGATTATCTATTATTATCAACCAAGAGGCATAAATACATCTATAAAGCTGCTCCCCCAAAAAAGAGAAACAAAATCAACTGGTTAGCTGGTAGCTTACCTGCTCATAAGGAGGATCCTTGTGTGCTGGTATCAGGCGAGAGACAAAGTATCGAGCTTGAGAGCTCCCCTCCTGTGATTAAAGCAGATCGTAAAAAAATTTTTAAGTAAAAACTGGAACATTAATGGATAAAAGAATGAAAAATAATCAAAGGAAAATACCTTAAATGCAAGGATTCTGGGAGCTGGAAACCGCAATTCAGTAAGCTCTTCAGCCAATGTCCTGCAAGCTGCCAAAGCTGCTGCACTCCTTCCTTCATCAGCAGCTAGTTCAGCACCCTGCAGTTACCAGTCATCAGAAAAATGTATTTGGTAGGGAGTGTTCATGGAAGCAGTCAGGATCAAATAATCAAGACAGCGAAATACACAATCAATAGAAAGAGAAATCCAGGGTGTAGAAAACATAATTTAAGTATCTCGGTGCACGATAAACAATTTCTTATAAACACTATTTTGATACATGCATGTGTATGGTAATCAGAGGTTTCATTATATGTAACATGGAAGTCAATAAACAGGTCCCTAGCTGAACTGATAGAGAGCTACAGATTAATGTGCATATATTTTAGGAACTCTTCAGGTATGCTGAATTGCATGACCTATTTGATTTCAGCCATTCTAAAAGTCACTGCCAAAAGACATCTGTTACCTTCAATACTTTCCTATATAAGTCAAGAAAAAACAATTGACTTGCTCTTTAACCAAAAAAAAAAAACACCTTTCCCCAGAAGAATCATGAAAGAATTCCAAAATGTAGCAATAACATCAGAGGATAGAACAAAAACTAAATTCAAATTGTTACAGGTGCACACACACATGAAGGCACATGCTCAAAGATAAATAGATTATAGATACACACAATAGATAAATGCATAATTTGCAGCACCAAAGGTTTCATATAGAACAGCAGAAAAGAAAAGTTAGGTTGCTCACCAACCAGATGAAGACATCAGTACCATGGTCAAGAACAACAGCCGTATCAGACTGCATCGCGAGGTCATAAGCAGGTAATTCCTCAAAAGTTCCCCCTTCCCGGTGCATTAAACAACGAGGTGCTACCATTCGTATTGAAAGATCAAAGGACGCATTGAGAAACAAATTACGTAATACAGACCTCTCATCTTCATGTCCAACAATGCTTCCTAAAAGTGGTCCCCTTCTAAGATGAAAAAGCAACTCAGGTAACAAAGATAGTTCTTTGGGGAATCGGTGAAGTTTTGACTTTGGTACCTGAGACCCAAATTTCAAAGCAATATCTTTTATTCTCTCATCTATTGTTGCCCGCATATCAATTGCATCAGAATAGTTTTTCGCCCGCAAAAGCGTCCTCTTGGCAATAAGGACTGCAGCCACTTCATCTTGAACACTGTCAAGATATGCTGAAATACTATCAACAGTAGGCAATCTGACAGTAATAACTCTTGAAACATCAGCTTGATAAATACTCGAGTATTGAATTGCAAACTGAAAATATACATGATCACTTTTAATGTCTCCTTTAGTTTCCATGGACAGAGCAAAGCTCTGGGTTTCTTCAACGCTCAACATTTGAATGGAGAGAGAAGTGTCATTTTTAAAAGCTTCATGAGTGTCTACATGTGCCTCTTCACCAAGACCCACAACTTGAGTAATAAGAATATCATCAGAACACCGAATCTCCATTAAACCCTGGGAACCTGATGCCCTGGTAGATGCTCTTTGCAAGTTTACACCAAATGCTTCTCCAAAGTCATCATGAAGAACAAAAACACCTCCAGAAGCTTTTGCAAGAGGCTGCAAAACTGGAACTCTAACAGGACAAGTTCCAGCGCAAAGAATGTCAACCACTGTATTTTGCTGATGAGCTTCGTGACCCAGATGGTCCATCCATTTCAGTGCCATCTTTTCCATATGAGGATAGTTTGGATGACTAAAAGAATGAGGGACTGATCCAGGCCCATAAGTATTAGGTCCACCAGCACACACAATAATCCTGCTATTACCACCAGCCCTTTTGACTACACCTCGTGACATTTCTGCAGATGGTCCTTGAATTATACCCAATGCAACCTCAACTGCAGTACCCAGGCACCGATCTCTTGAAGCTTCTGCAACATTCAATTTATATGGTCTCAATGATGAAAAAACTTGGTGTGCTACTTCTTTTGAAGCATGCATTGGAGACAAGTACACCCCAGTTCCATATATCAATGCTTTCAAGGAGTCCTGAGTAGGGGGTTTATCACCAGGAAGTACGTCAGCAGATGCAGTTGATTCCGCTGAAAAATCATATATTGATACTGTACGGCCATACAAGATGATTCCGACTCTTGCTGTAGGTGGAAGCGAATCAACAAATGCATGCAAGGAGCTTTGCAAATGTTGCAGGTGTGGTTCATCCAAGCATTCATCTATAACAAGAAAAATAGGTGCAGACATTCTGGAATCAGAAACAGGAATAAAACCAGGCCTCTTGTTCCCAGTTTGAACATAATCAACCATGGGGGATGATAATTCTGGGAAGTTGCGAAGATCTTCTTTGCTTGGAGCTATGTATTCACCATTACTTCCATTCAATTTCCTGCAAATCACACATTGCCATTGGCCTGAACCAAGTAACATCTTGCAATACAGATTGGCATAAGCTCCACAATTTTGGCAGCGATGGGGATCGCGCTGTATTATTTGTGGACCTGGTGAAATCTCCCTCCCAGGAGAAATCAATGCCCCAAAACCCAAACTGGGTACATTTGCTAGTTTCTTCTGCTTCAGCACCTATATGACAATACAAGCCAAATAGAAATAATTCATTAGATTCAAACATATCAGATTCAAATGTAGATGAGATGATATCTCAAATTAGTAAACAAATGTAATGAGAATTTCATAATAATTGAAATTGTCTTAGCTGTGTGGGACGCAAAAAATTCGGTGGCTTTAGTTGGAACATGAGGGAACAAAAAATTACCTTGTGAGCAGAAAATAAAACACTTGGTAATTCCCCAACAGGTGTTGAGTCCTCTGCATGTTCAGGGACTTGGTGCTGCAACTCTACTGACCCATTTAAGAAATGGGGAGGTGATGAAGTGGGCAAGGACGAGCCTGATGAGAAAGCAACTGGCTGAGGAGTTGCGGGAGAAGTTCGAAAAGGCACAGCAGCAGGCCGGACTGGTGAAGTAAAAACAGGAGGGCCAGGGGGAGTGCTCAAATGAGGTACTGGACTTCCAGTTTTAAACCCATTAGCCGGTGATGGTAAATTTGGAGTTTTGATCAAGGGGGAAGGGGTTTGATCTTGTTGTAGATTAGGAGATGGAAATCTGGGTACTCCAGATAACAATGGAGGAGAAGGTGGAACTGGACTTTTCTCAGGTTGACGGATTGAAGTATCAGGGTTTGAGGGAGTGACGCTGAGGGGATATCTAAGTGATGGTTGAGGTGGATTAGACATCGAAATCAATATATTCTTTATAGAAGAGCTAGAATTTTCAGGAACCAAAACCCAGAATCAGAATTTTCAATCAAGTACGAGATTTGGAGAAAGAGCTTTGCAACTGCAGTGAATTTCAACGAGTTATTGATAAAAGTATAATCAGGAAATGAGAGAAAATAAAGCTCCAGAAGCAGCTAAAGCATTCTAACCCAATCCTTATTTACTGCAGGGAAGGGAAAGACAAATAACTGGCAGAGTAAAGAAACCAAAGCCCCCAATAACCTAAAACCCCAGAAGCAATCAATAATCAGGATTGAATTTTGATCCAAACTCACCACAAAGTATCTCAATACTGTCATAACCCAATCAAGATTTGTCAAAGAGCATAGACTTTTCACCTTCAGATAAAAAAAAAACTCAGTGCAATCGAAGATAAAAGGTGATATGATCAAAACCTGATCACCGAGCTCCCTTATGTCCAGAAAATTGGGCAGTTAATACCTCATAGCAAAGTGAAATATAACCAAACTGAAAAGAGGGAAAACGGAATTAATTACTTTGTCGAAAAGATCTAGGGTTCTAATGCCAACATTTTATAAAATTGAGCTGAAAGAAATAGAAACCAAAATACCTGAGAGAAAGGGGCAGGGAACTGAACGAAATTGCAGAGTGATCTTTCTTAAAATTTCAAGATGAAAAACAAGTTCAACTTGTTTGGGGCTCTGGGTCCTAGGACCAGTCTTGACTCGAGCAGTTAGCAATGAGCCAGCTCTGTTTCAGTCCTTGGCTCTGCCCTTATGACAAACGGGATCGAACCGTTGAGGGCTAATAAATTGTGGAATTATAGAATTGTATCAGAATTTTTTTTACTTTCTTTGCCAGATGGAATCGTATAAGATTATTCACTAATTTTCGTTTCATCAGAATCAGATGCGTCGCAATTCCGAAAAAAGAATAAAAGGGAACTAATCTTACTAAGCCCAGCTATGCAAGAGAAACTATTAAAATTGAGTACTCGTTAATTTTATAAAATTTTTAAATACAAACTAATCATTCATTTGTTTTTTGCTAATGAAAAACTATTCAATTAACAATTTTTAAAATAAATTTAATTCATTATAATATTTTTTTTTCTAGAAATTCATTATAATAAATTTGTTAAATGCATATATATATATATACATATTTTAAACCAAAAGGTAGAGGAAATAAATGGTGCACTGAGCATCTTAATTAGACTAGCACCTCCTTATCACTCTTTCATCATTTAACCTCCTAGCCTGAATATCATTAAATAAATCAGAAGAGATGCAATGAGGGAACAAAGACTCACACTCTTACAGTCAAACATGGAATTTGTGGCTCAAGCAAGGTTATGAGCAGCACCATTCGTTCGCCTAGGAATCCAACTAATCTCTATCCTGTCAATATCGTGGATAAGAGATTTACAATCATCAATAACCGAACAAAAAAAAAAAGAATTATCTAGACAATAATTATTCAAAGCTTTGCAAACAATCTAAGAATCAGTTTCTAAATAAATATTAGACCATCCTTTCTTTTTCATCCAAGAAAGGGCTTCCCTGACACTAAGTGCCTTAGTTGTCTTCGCATCTAAACTGCCCTTGATAGCTCCCTTGAAATTGCCAAAATGTTATTTAAAAACACTTGCCACACTGAATGAATTATTGGCCGAAAAAAATAGATGCGTCACAATTACATTTAATGATCCCAGGAGGCGGCACAACCCAGGAATTTTGCATCACAAACTGCTGGTGTTGCTGAACAACACGGTGCTCACGAGATTGCTGAGTTGCTAACCATTGTGAGAAGAAGCTGGCCAAGGCGCTGCCTATGCGAGTTGAAAATACCATTCCGTAGCCCATCATTTCGATTACGCCAAAGACCCTGAGCCACCATCGCCATTGCTTCAAGTTTGGGAGAGTGGCTGAGCATTTCATCAGTAAACAAAGCACCCCAACAGGTTTGCAGGAAAGAAGGATGAATAGGAACACCTGCAACACCATAACATTTGATAACAAGTGGGCATTCTAACAGTATATGACTCATTGTTTCAACATTATTACCACACACCAAGCAATCAACAAATATATCCACACACCTATAAATTAAATTGTCTTTAGTAGGCAAACAATTTTGCAATGCAATCCATAAGAAGTTAATCACCTTGGGGGGAAGTTTTTGAAACCAATGTTTCCTCCACGTTTTAGAAGGAAGATTAGCAATATTCAATATAGGTTGACGATGTTTGATAAGAATGCTATACCCACTTTTTACTGAGTAATGGCCTTTAGAATCGGCTTACCACATCCATTTGTCCTCCATACAACGAATGGAAAGAGGGATCGATTGAATAACTTGACAGTCTCTAAAATTGAAATTTTATGCAATCAAAGACAAGATCCAAGAGAAATTATTATCATTAATAAGAGCTGAAATAAAGGAATTTCAAACTCCTTGAGGACAAGGCGTGGTGATGAACAAATTTGACTGATTAGGCAACTAAGGATCCCTCAAAATATCAGTTGATTCTCCATTCCCAATACATTTTAAGCAATTAGATTTTAGCAATGGTTATGCTGCTAAAATGTTGTGCCAAACATAACTAAGGTTATTCCCCAAATTAGCTCGAAGAAAGTTACAATTTGGGAAATAATGAGCCTTAAAAACTTTTGTTGCAAGGGTTTCAGTATAGAAGATAAGCTTCCATCCCTGTTTTGCAAGCATTGCAATATTGAACTCCCTGAATCTTTTGAGTCCCATACCACCCAATGCCTTTGGAAGACATATGTTATCGAAGTTAAGCCATTTAATACCTCCATCATTGCCATGATTCCACCATATCCCATTTAGCAATCTTTCCAAGTCCAAGCATAGTTGTGAAGGAAGTAAAAATAAACTCATTAAAAAATTGAAAATCGCTTGCAAAACTATTTTGATGAGCACCTCTTTACCTGCTCTAGTGAGAGTCTTCTTTTTCCAACCCTTAATTCTTATCCAAGTTGATAATTGGCAAATTACACATTATTTGCCCCCATATTCTTGGTGAATTTTGCATTTTAAATTGAATTTAATGTGTCTATTTCAGTGTTTTCAGCCACTTCTAGGTAATCAAATGAATTTCAGAGCTAGGAAGAACTATTTTAAGGTTTGGGATTGAAAGGCAAGGAAAATATGCCAAAATAGAGTAAAAAATCAAGTCCTAAGGTTGTCTCATGGTATGCCTCACGGCATAGCCCATGAGAAATCTTGAAGAATGGAGAAACAGTAGCTTCTCATGGGCGGTGTCACGAGCCGTGATAACGCCTATTCTGCGGAAATCTAACTAGTTTGAACATATTTTGGTATTTTGAGCATAACTCGAGCTACAAAACTCTAGTTAAGGTGATTCAGGTACCGTTGGAAATATAAAAGAAAGTTCTACAACTTTAAAGAAGACTACAAAGTCAAATTCTTTCATCTTCACCATGGAAATTCCGCACTTTTCTCTCTTTAACCCATTGATGGGTTGGCTACCCAAAACCCCAAGAGAGAGATCCCTAATCTGATATAAATGATGTTCTTTTATAGTTATTTAAGGATCATTAGGGTTTAGATAGGTTTTAAGCATAGATTGGCCAATTTTTGCTAAGTCAGCATAAGTTAGACTGATACTAAGAATCAAATATCTGACTTTCGTGCAAATTTTTTATATGAAGATGAAAGAATTTGACTTTTTATTCTTCTTAAAAGTTATAGAACTTTCTCTTAGCTTTCCAATGGTATATGAATCACCTCAATTGGAGTATTTTAGCTTGAGTTATGCTCAAAATACCAAAATATGTTCAAACCAATCAAATTTCTGCAAAATAGATAATGAGCTCTCACGAGCGTTGTCACGGCCCGTGACACCGTCCATGAGAAGCTACTATTTCTCCATTCTTCAATATTTCTCACGGGCTGTCTCACAGGCCATGAGGTAGACCGTGAGACATCCATGAGACTTGATTTTTTGCTTCATTTTGGCACATTTTCCTTGCCTTTCCAGCCCGAACCTTAAAATAGTTCTTCCTAGCTCCAAAATTCATTTAATTACCTAGAAGTGGTTGAAAACACTGAAATAGACACATCAAATTCAATTTAAAATGAAAAATTCTCTAAGAATATGGGGGCAAATAATGTGTAATTTGCCAATTATCAAACTTTCACACACTTGGACATTTGCATATCCTCAAGCAAACCTAAGCACAATAAATACACATTCCACTCGCAACAATTAAGGACTCAAAAATTGGAACAAATAAAAAGAGTAAAAATCACTAACTAGAAGTCTAGGTTTCACAATGCTTTGATTTTATGGTTAAACTATGGACAAGGTAATTGAGTTCGGGATCCATGAAGGCACTGCTCTCATAACCTAGTTATAAGGCGATTTAATCACACAATTAAGCATCTAATCCCAAAAACATGACTCAATTAAGTTACTCAATCTCAGCATTCCCCAAATCACTCGGTCGATCATTCTTGAGAATTGGAAACTTTCTTTGTTTGTTTAATGTGCAAATCATGAATTTTCTCAATTGTTCAAAGGACCCAACTTAGCTAAACCCGTCACTGGTCTTTTGACACGAAGGTAAACGCTTTGTGGCGTCGACCCCCGGTTACCCAACTAGTCACGAACTTGTTTATCCGGCTACTATCACTATTCATAGTTTTGCTTTTTAGATAATGCTTTGCGTAATACGAAACCAGCGAAATATATTGTAATTTTCAAAGTCCTTAATTTTTCTTTTGACACATTTTTCTCATGAGTGCACAATATTTTTGTATTTGTTTCGTTTACCATGAAAATCAACCAAAAACTTTAGGTACTAACTCTAGTTTCTTAACCTAACTCATGCCAAAGAAAAAGAGTAGACATCCAACAATGACTAAACGACTTAGGACATGGTCGTGGGAACCGTGCCAAGTGGATTTCTACTATCAACCACTATGTGCTAAGTTTAACCAATAACTAAAGTCATATGTGAAAACTAGTATCTATGTGAGTGATTAAAAAAAATAATAAATTTCCCAAATTTTAAGTCTTATCAAAATGCAATAAGAACTTGTAATGTGTTGTGATTAGTTTTGCTGTTCCAGTTTTAAGCATTCATGTATAAATGCAAAAAATTCAATCAACACAAGTTAATTATCAAACAATCATGCATGCATACAATAAATCACCACCCCACTCCCTCCCCAATCTCCACCCCCCCCCCCCCCCACACACACACACACACACTTAAACCACATATTGTCCCCAATGTGTGTAAAAATAATAAACAAAGGAGGGAGAAGAAAGTTTATTGCCCTGAAACGGAAGATATCCAACCTTCCTTAATAATAAAATTCATGCAAAAGTAGAGAATTAAAGCACTACAAACCAAGGTTAGCTTGGGTTTCACATCGAAATCACAAAAGAAGATGGTGAAGATTACAACAAAATAAAAACATAAGAAATTAAACATTAAAGTAAAGTAAGAAAAGTTGAAATGATTATTGGGTTGCCTCCCACTCAGCACAGAAAAATTGAAATGATTACTGGGTTGCCTCCCACTCAATGCTTCTTTAATGTCGTATTAGTAGGACGTTATTGTTATTCATCTTCCACCAAGGAAGCAGAGGTTACCTTGTGTTGGATACCTCCATAAATCAAAATAAAGAAGAGTATGTAAGGTGTTAGCCCACACATAGCCTTCTTTTAGCAACAAAAAATATTTATGGTTCTCCATGGTGTGTATACTTGAGCTTTTAAAGTGTAGACCATCATCAAGGAGTTTTACCCATTGACTTGTGGTGGGGTATGCGGGTTGAGCTTCCAAGAGATCGAATATGACATTGTCTTCCTCCACCCCTTGTAATTCTTGGATTGTCCACCCAATTGCACTAAATTTCTCTTCCAACACCTCTATAGAGTAGATTTCCCTCTCTAATGAGAATTTAAAGACACCAAGCCACATACTCGTTTCTCCAATAACTAAGCATTTTGAGAAGGATGGTAGCGCTGTAAAGCATGGTGTGGTAGGGTGTTCAATGGTTGGAATTTGGGTTATAGGGAGGGTAGTAGTTTAAATTATGGGTGTGGTAATTTCAACACTTTCTCCCACTTCATCCATGTCATATTGCCCACCATTCTAGTCTTCATCATCATCCCACAACCACCAGGTAGTAGTGGTCTTTTATTTCTCCTCCGGAATGGCATTAACATAGTTGGATAAATTGTCCATTGGTGAGGATTGTAGGTACTCCAAAATTTTCCCAACTTGAACTTCTAAGTTGAGAATAAAGGCTTGTTGGTTTGCCATAACCTCATTTATGCTCCAAAATCTACTATCTGTAACTTCTAATATTTTCTCAAACTTCTCTTCTAACCTATGCTCTTCTTGGTCATCATCCCCTAATGTGGCCTCAACCTCAAATTGAGTTGGGGAGGTATTTTCCAATACATTGATTTTATTTAGAACATCCTTCCCCCAATTCCTCGTAGACTCTACGAATCTTTCCACTGCAAGCTCGAGGGATGACTTCTCTTGTACTCCCCATTCATATTCATTTGGGAAATAATCTTGATAGATATATCCATTATTGTGGTAATGATTTCCCGGATATCCCCATTCTTCACTTGGGTAGGAACTCCATTGTTGATAGTATCAATCCTCCATGGAGAAATTTTTCTAAAAGCAAAAGCTTAAAAAAACAAAAAGGTAAAATAGATAAAATAAACAAAAATAAATGAAAATAAACAAATATATACATAAAGACTAGATCAATAGTCGATATTATATCACTAATATTGCGCATTGGCGTAAAAAACTTGATGTGCCAAGACACTAGGGGTTTTACAATTTATAATGCTTGATAGCTAATTCTATCTTAGCTTTAGGCAAGTGCACCTATCGCTTAGGTAGTATAGCTGTAACAAGGTCGATCCATAGAGATACTAACACAAGTACTAGCTCAAACTTAAACTATTGTGTATTTGAACCAAATTTGAAGTTAATTATGATAAACTAATTAAAACTCATCTATGAAAGCAATAAAGGATATATGACAAAAAATCAATGGTGAAGTTCATCTAGATATTGAATCCTCCTAAACTCTCATGAATGTCAAGAACAATGATATGAATCACTCTAACAATGAATTGAATTAGACTCTCACTAAATTGGATATACACCTTTATCAAGTGATTAAATCCCTAACTTACTAAGTATTATAGGGGAATCTCTTCTCTACCTAAAATCAAATAGAAGTAGCATTAAGTTTAAGAGAATAACATCCAAAAAAGTATTGTAGGTCTATCTCTAGCACCCCAATCAATTCCCTACTTCCATGAGTGATCAATCTATATTAGGGTATCTCTATCCAATTAACAAACTGGTAATTGAAAATTAGAATAAAAATCATAAATTATGAAAATAAGACAATCCAAAGATGAAATTGATGCAAAACCAAATATTCAATTCATACAATCAAAATTAGGGTTCATAATATTTATATGAATGAACAAATTAATCCATAGCACATGATTGAAAAAGAAAATACAAAAGAAGGTAGAGAAAGCTAAAACACTCAATGAATGGAGAGAAATACCCACTTCAATCTTCATTCCTATTTTAAAGTTTGCAATTTTTTTTTCATCTTCACCAAGGAAATTCTGCATTTTTCTATCTCTAACCCATTGAGAGGCTGGCTGCCCAAAACTCCAAGAGAGAGCTACCCAATCTAATATAAATGATGTCCTTTTATAGTTCTTTAAGGATTATTAGGTTTTAGATAGGTGTCAAGCATGAATTGGCCAACTTTTGCCACTTCAGCATATGTTAGATTGGTATCAAGAACCAGACATCTGAATTACATGCAAATTTTGGATATGAAGATGGGAGAATTTGACTTTGTATTATTCTTCAAAGTTGTATAACTTTATCTTATATTTCCAATGATACCTAAATAACCTCAATTAGAGTTTTCTACCTCGAGTTATGCTCAAAATCCTGAAGTATTTTCAAACCCATCAGATTTCTGCAGAATAGACAGTGTAATCTCACAGGTTGTCTCCTTTTTGTCAAGGCCCATGATGACGGCCATGATAGGTTACTGTCTGTATTCTTCAAGATCTCTCATGGGATGTCTCACAGGTCATTAAGTAGCCACGGGACTTGATTTTTCACTCCGTTTTGGCACATTTTCCTTGCCTTTCAAGCTTGAACCTTGAAATAGTTCCTCCTAGTTTCGAAATTCATTTGATTACCTAGAAGTGGCTGAAAAAACTGAAATAAACACATCAAATTCATTTTAAAATGAAAAATTCACCAAGAATATGAGGGAAAATAATGTGTAATTTGTTAATTATCACAAAGAACTTCAACAAATGGGTTCAAAGTCGTAACCTTTAAAAAGGTGACCTAGTTCTCAAAGAAATCAGGCAAGTTGTGCAAGACCCTCGAGGGAAATTTAGACCTCCTTAGAGTGGACCTTACATTATAAAGAAGATCATGTCAGGCGGAGGCATCAACCTGATGGACGTAGACGGCAATGAGTTTAGTCATCCAACCAATCTTGTTCAACCCAAGAAGTGCTACATCTAGTGTTCTTGTTGTATGAGCATACATTCAAGCATCATTATATTTCTGTAACAAGAACTATGTGGACCTGATTCTCTAAAATCATAAAGTTATATCCTGTATTCAAATTTCAAAATTCAATGTAAAGAGATATGTAGGCAACCTTTGTCGGGTATGGTCTAAACCATTCAATAAAATCAAATGTTTCATTCACTCACATTTGGGCTCTTTAACATTGCATACAAGATTTAAAAAGAATAAATAAATAAAATCTGAAAAAAAAAAAGATTGAAACCCATTAAGCTGAAAAATCAAAAGGGCGGTTTAGGCAAAATTAAGGGTACAACTTGCTAGACTAAAAACCAAAAAAGCACTCTAGGCAATAATAAAGGCAGCTCGCTAAGTTGAAAACCCAAAAAAGTGTTGCTTTGGTAAAAAATAAGAGCTTAAATAAAAACAATAAAA
>CAOJBK015923614.1:0-19995 GCA_948294925.1 Codiaeum variegatum | reverse complement strand
TTTTTGCGTCAGTATTTTTTTTGTTACTGTCGGGGGAAATACTGACGCAATTTATGCGTCAGTATTTGACTGTTCGGCGTCAGTAACACCAATTACTGACGCCGATACTGACGCATAAATTGCGTCAGTAAATCTTGATTTTTTTATAGTGTTATCACAAGCCACATGATGATCAAATCCATATTATTTATGTACTCAAAACTACCTCTCCTAGGATAGATGATGTTGACAATAAATTTGTGGAGCAGACGAGAATGTAGTCCATAGCTGGTGGAGTTTAGTTTACTGGTAGCATCTCAAGCAATTTCCTTCCTATCATAAACTTCCACAACCTATTCTTCTATCATAATCACAGCACCATCGATAGGCAGAGACCAAACCTCATTGAGTGTTTGAGTAGTAATTGTTCTTAATTCTCCACCAATGGAGGTAGTGAGGGAGTGCTCAGCTTCTCCTTTTCTAACAGACATGAAGAACTCTATCATAGTTTCTTTGAAGTATGGATCAATGGCCATAAGAAAGGAAACCCATCCCTGAAACTCTATCCACTTTCAGAAACGATAATCTTTAGTTCCAAAAATGTCTTATTTGATTGCCTTTGGTGCAATCACCAACCAATTTTCTAACATTGTTTCTTCATTTCTTGAGAACTAAGACTCCACTTTTAGGCATTTTGAGGAGTGAAAGGGTGAGTTTTTAGTTTGAGAGGATTGTTTAGCCATTGGTGAGGGTTTACTATTTTTGGTAAAAGGATATTAAGGTTACAGACGATGAGAAATGTGGAAGAAAGTGATGAGTGTGTGGTTTAAATAGCCAACCACACATTTTTGGTTCGGTATAGAACTAGAGAAGAGAGAGAATGAGTGGGTTCTTTTTAACCAATCACCAATATGAAAAATTTTTTTAAAAAAATAAATTTGAATAATAAATAGGACCAAGTAATCATAACAATTGTAGGGAATGAAAAAAGTGATGTTTCTTTTGGATTACCCATAGCTGTCAAACCCTTAAGTGAAAAGACAAGCCATAACTTTTGTGTCTACCTCTTCCTCATACGCTCACCATTTCTAGAAATGTGTGATAGACTAAAGGTCTATAAGTAAACATCACATCAAATTTTATTCAGACCAACCATTACACTTCTAAGAGGGGGAGTCGGAAGAGTAACTTACTTAGGGACTTAATACAAACACTTAGGTGCCTAATGATAGTCATTAGGTGTCTAATACTCAAGCATAGAAACAAATGCAAAGAGATTAGGTTAAAGTCCATACTAAGAATCCTGCATATCTTATAGAATTGATCTTCATTTAGGGACTTGGTTAGGATGTTAGCAAGTTGTTGCTCTGATGAAACAAACTCCATTTCAATATCTCCCTTTTAAATATGATCTCTGATGAAGTGATGTCAGATTTTACTATATTTTGTCCTTGAATGCAATATAGGGTTCTTTGATAGGTTGATGGCACTTGTTTTATCACACCTAATAGGTATCTTTTTGAGTTTAATGCCATAGTCAGCTAGTTGCTGCTTCTTCCATAGAATTTGAGCCAAACAGCTACCAACTACCACATACTCAGCATCAGCTGTGGACAAGGCTACTTATGACTGCTTCTTGCTAAACTAGGAATAAGGTTCAATTATGACCCTTACATTTATTAGGTATACCAAATTACTCCTAAATATTTTTAAATGATCAATTAAGCCCCCTAACATTATGAAAAATGGTGCAAATTTGCCCAACGTCGTTAAGTGATGATGTGGCACCCATTTGATGATGTGGCATGCCATGTGGCACCTTGTTATGACACGACATTCCACGTGGTACCCTTTTTATGATGTGGCATGCCACGTGGCACCCTTTTTGATAGTGTGTCATCTCCCCTAATGATGTGGCATGCCATGTCATCAACTTAATGATGTTTGGCAAATTTGCACCATTTTTATAACGTTAGGGGCTTAATTGATCCTTTGAAAATGTTTAGGAGTGATGTGGTATACCTAATAAATGTTAAGGTCAAAATTGAACCTTATCCCTGCTAAACCATGAGATAAGGCAAAGACTCGGGAATTAACAGATTAGTATTCTTAGGATACCACAAATCTAGATCAATAGGTCCTGCTAAATATTTGAAGATCCTCTTCATAGAAACTTGATATGTTTCCTTAGGATCAGCTTAGAATCTTTCACATAGACAAACACTAAATTGTATGTCAGTTCGACTGGCAGTAAGATATAGTAGTGACCCAATCATGCCTCTGCATAGCTTGATATCCTCATCTTCACCAACACTAAACTGTATGTTAGTTTGACTGGCAGTAAGATATAGTAGTGACCCAATCATGCCTCTACATAGCTTGATATCCACATCTTCACCATTTTCATCTTTTTCCAGTTTGATTGAAGGACTAATTAGTGTCCCAATGATTTTTAGCTTGTTGTCTTTAAAGAACTTAAGCAGCTCCCTAATATTCTTTATTTGACAAATGAATATCCCATCAGGTGACAGCTTAATTTGGAGACCCAAAAAGAAGGTTAGTTTTCCCATTAGGCTCATTTCAAACTCCCCCATGAATATTCTTAAAAAAACTGCTCACATAAAGATGGATTAGTAGCACCAAATATTATATCATCCATATATATTTGCACAATGAGCATGTCATGTTTGTTATTTTTTATAAACAAGGTTGTGCCAACTTTTCCTCTTGAAAATCCTTTTTCTAATAAAAATTTACTTAATCACTCATACTGAGCTCTAGGGGTATGTTTTAAACCATAAAGAGCTTTAGAAAGTTTTAAAACATGGTCAGGCTCCTGAGGATTTTCACAACTAGGTGGCTATTCAACATACACATCTTTATTTAGAAAACCATTTAGAAAAGCACTTTTTACATCCATTTGATAGAGGGTAAAATTTTTCAAACATGTGATAACATATAATAGCCTAATGGCTTCAAGCCTAGAAATAGAAGCAAAGGTTTCATCAAAATCTTTACCTTCTTGTTAATTGTATCCTTAAGCAACTAACTTGGCCTTATTTCTTACCACTATGCCATGCTCATCCAATTTGTTTCTAAATTTCCATCTTATCCCAATGAATGATTGGTGCTCTTACCTTGGTACTAACTTCCATACTTAGCTTCTCTCAAACTGATTTAACTCTTCTTGCATAGCCAAGATCCAATTTTCATCCAATAGCACTTCATCACATGCCATAGGCTCTATTTATGAGACAAAGGGTATGCCACTATGAGTTTGCTTGAATGCTGACCTCGTGAGCCTTTTTTATGATGGACTACCTAAGATATATTCTTTTGGATGATCTTTATGGAAGTTCTAGTCTTGGGTAGATCATGCTTTTGATTAGGTGATTGATCATTCTAGTTAAGTGACTGATGTTCTATATGTTAAGGTTGTATGCCTTAAAGATTATACTTTATGTATATATTTGTAATCTTAATCCATTAATGGAAATTAATATATATGTTTTCATTTAAATGATTGCTTTTATTTTAGTGTATGACATATATATGTTCCATAAGTACTATGTAAGAGAATCTATTCTCAAAGAGTTTGGGAATATGGAGACAAATTCTTTTTGTCACAGACTTTAAAGTAGTTCACGGTCATAGAATTATTGGTAGGAATGTCATTAATCCAAAGAAACCATCACCTCTATAATCATCCATAACAATTATGAGATACTTGTTGGTATAGAGGTAGTTAGTCTCAAACTACATACATATGATGTCGTGACCACACGTGGATACTCATGAGATGAGTAAATCGAACAGTGACATTATATGATAGACACATGGGTTTTATCCACTAGTTAATGTCTGATCATCTAGATTTATAAATTCATTTTTCATACATTCATTATGAAGATCATGATTGAATTCTTGAATTAATGATAACTCAAATGATATTTTGGTACATTTTTATTTTAGTGATTTGTGGGCCTTCTTTACACTCATGTACTCACTATACAACTCATTAAAAGCATTTTCAAAATCATTTTTAGCATTTGAGTCAGAAAGGTATACCTCAAGAGTTTCCTCCTCATCAAGTTTGTCAATTGAGATAACCATTAGGCATAGATTGGCTTTTTCATCATCATCAGAATTGTCATCAGATGCTTGAGACTGTTCTGATTCGCTACAAGTCGTTAATACTTCTTCTACTTCTTTTGGGAGGTGGTTTTTTCTCAATTTTGGGCAATTAGGCTTGATGTGACCAAGCTTGTTACATTCATAGCATACAACTTCATTTGAGTCTTTCTTTGCTGATTCTCCTTTTATATGCCTTCATTTTCTATTAGGTCGTTGGTATCTATTGCCTTTTTTCTTCAGAAATCTATTCATTTTTCTTGCCAAAGAAGTCATCTCATCTGATCTTGATGAATATGATTTGACAGCTAGTGCAATTGTTTTCTTTTATTTAACTTCTTACTTAGCTCTTTTTGTTAGGATTATCTCATAGGTTAGAAGATTGTTTATAAGCTTACCAATTGTCAATTCCTCTTTATCTGCAAGAACATTAACCTTTGAGTCTCATTCCTTAGGCAGGGACCTAAGTATATTTTAAATCTGGTTCTTCTCAAGCATAGAATACCTAAGAGCATCGAGTTGGTTTGTCATATTGGTAAATATGATGTTCATTATTCTGATGGCCTCGTATGGATTAATCTCAAATAACTCATATTCCTTCATCAGAATATTTACTTTAGCCTTCTTAACCAGCTTTGTCCCTTTATATGTATTTTCCAACTTTTTCCATATTGCTTTGGTTGTAGTACACCCTGAAATAATATTAAACTTAAATGAAGTAAGTGCATAATGTAAAATATTCATGGCTTTAGCATTTATGGAGATTTGTTTCCAGTCGTGTTCATTGTATTCTAACTCTAGTTTGGGAACACTGGCAGCTGCACTGGTTGAGGTTGCTCCTATAGTCTTCATGGAACTTTTGGTCCTTTTATGATCATAATCTAGGCAGCTATGTGAGTGGCCTGGATGAAATGAATCATCCTTATTTTCCAGTAAGTATAGTGTGTCCCATTGAAGAATGGTGGTCTGTTGATGGATTGCCCCTCAGGGAGCAAAGGAGATTCAAGTGCTTGACCAACCATGCTAGGATCTTTCCTCTGAGGATGTTAAGCTTGAAATATGTGCAAAGGATCTTTCCTCTGATACCAAGTGTTAGTATGATTAGGCATCCAAGAGGGAGGTGAATCTCAGCTCTTTCCAAATCAAGTGACTGAAGTAGGTAGCTTCTATTAGGTGGATGAACAAGTGTGGAGATCAATTCTTTTGACGTAACTTAAGTAACCAAAAATATTAAACTATCAGTAAGGAGTGAAGCAAACTACACAAGTATCTTACCGTGTTGATTAGCAACCTGATGATGCCTATAGCAATAAGCTAATGCTTATTGTTAGTTCTCTGATTAAAGTGATTAGGTTCCTAATGGAGTTTTCTTGAGTGTAAATGTCTCACCAATTGATGAGATGATGAGAGTTTTAAAATTATTATAAGAAGTTTACTAAAAAGACTTAGCAAAAATAATTCACTAATTTTTAGATTAACAGTTAGGGGCCTAAATTAATGCACACAAATGAAAAAGAAGCAACACAAGGATTTATACTAGTTTAGCACACAAGGCCTACAACCAGTCCTCAAAACACATGTTATGAGAGTTTCACTATGTGAGCTCTATTCAGTTAGCTAGAGCGAAGCCTTTAGAGTCATAACTGATTAAGGAACTAACCTAGGAGAAATATACCCCTTCTTCAATCCCTCAGAATTTTGCTAAGGTTTCTGAAAACCTCTCTTCCATTCCTATGAATAGATGAACCGCTCATAGACTTTCAATTGGGTAGCTATGACTCCCCTAATACAACCACATGCTTAATTAGGTGCTTGGATACCATTACAACTAGAAGACTAGCAAAGTTTGAAATAAAGAGAAAAAAAAAACTTTATTATAACATATCCTATAATGGATCAGTACAATGAATGTATGACAAATATGTTAAGATGAAAGAATTTATGATAAAAACTCAAGTTAAATGATTGGAAATAAATTCTTACTTGAGATCCAAACATGATTGACAAAAGAGAAAATATGATTTTAAGAGAAATAATGGAAAAATTAATTTGTTCTTGAAGAATAAGAAAATTATGAACAATCTAATCTCATCAATGGCATCTACCAACCTCTTAAATGTGAATATTTGAATGGTATTTATAGAGGTTATTTGAAAAAAATAGCTGTTAGAGACAAAAGATTTAAAATAATTTCTAAACTGGCTCCTAACAGCTACCTGTCAATTATGATGTGACTGATTGACATTTGCTTTTTACTAGAAATCAGGATTTTCATCCATGTCAGTTTCCTAACCGTTGGATAGCAACTAGATATGAAAAGGTTCAGTTTATTCAATGTGTTTTTTCCATTTAGTCATAGAATATTCTTCCATAACAAACCAGTGGCCTGATCATTAAGATTAGTGGCTTGATCAGTTTAACGAATCTATGCATGAAAGTTTTAAATTTTCAAAAATGATTTGTTTCATGTAAGATAATGCAAGTATTGATCCATTTTACATTATAACTTAACTTGCCTTCTATTAGGTACCTAATGGATCCAGTTAGGCTGCTTACTCCTATTACTTAAGCAGCTAATGATCTGTCTGTTGGTGTTGTACACGCCTGACTGTTAAGGACCTAAGTACTTAGCTTTGACCTGCATAATCCATGTTAGTGAACTTTAACATATCACTCAATTTTGTGATCATAAAAATTAGAATGGTAAACCATATAAGGCTAATAGGAATATCGTCCTTATTAAGTTAATTGACAATAAGAGAAAAGTCCATCTCTAGTTTGATAGCTCTGAAACTAGAGGCCCATGCCAAAATAAGACCTTAAAGGATAGCCTAGAGCTTAGCCACCATTGCTTCGCAAGCTCCAATATTAAGGGAAAAATCTCTAAAGAATCTGCCATGGGAGTTGTGAAGGATGCCACCACCACCAGATTTTATTGCTCCATTATTGCTTTTGCCAACAGTATTAAGGCAAATAAAATTCTCATTGGGAGGCTACCAACTCACATAACAGGCTTTGTTATGTTGAACGAAGGAAGAATTCAAATTCTATGAGAAAGCCTTGATGATATTTTCCATATGTATATGAATTTGATGCATTTTCACCTCAAGAGGATAGGTTTTATGTTTGAAAATTCTAAGATTTTGCCAATGCCAAATATTCCATGTAATCGTAATAAAATCAACTCCCTTTGAAGGAGAACCATAAGTTAAATGTTGTCTAGCTAAGTGGAAGTTGAACCAGTCCTTGAATTCCAAAGACTTATGGATATTGAAATAGAAGGCTCAAGACATCAGTTGCTTGGCAATGATAGAGAACGTGAATAAAGTCTTCAACGATGCCAGGACAGCTATTTCAAAACGCGTCTATTGTGAATCCTCTATTGCATCTGATAGCGTTACACATTATCCTCTTATGGTACACTAACCATAGAAAAAAACATTCTATATGGGATTTTACACTTCCAGATTTTGCACCAAACATCATCATACCTACATTTTCATATTCAGATAGCAAGTATTAAGCAGAGTTAACTTTGAACATACCTGAGCTTTCTTTCCCCCAATATAATTTATCTTCTACTGTAGGATCATTTCGGAGGATGAAAGCTAAAAGTTTGCTCACAATATTATTTGAAATGAATGGGGAAATTCTACTCCACTCCTACCTCATTGCTTCTTTCCATATGGATTGAAACAAACACTTGTATCAGTAAGAGAATTATTCAAATTAACAAACTTGATTAAAGGTTTGTCCAAAAGCCAAGTATCTGTCTAGAATTGAGTACTTTCTCTGTTGTTCACCACTTTTTAAGAACCTTAATTGATTATGGGAATAGTTTGCACAATCCCTCTCTAAAGGTTAGAACTTCTTTCGTTCTTTAAACATTGGGCAAATGCAGCATTACCATTCATGTATTTATGGATGATAACTTGGGCTCAAAGACTATTGCTTTCTGTACTGATTCTCCATCCCATTTTGGCTAAAAGGGCTAAGATCATTTGATGGCATCTACGAACACCAAGGCCTCATTGATTTTTTAGTTTGGTAATAGTATCCTAGCCAATTAAACTAATAGGTTTTGAACATTAGAATCTCCCTAAGTAAACCTTATGATGCTCCTTTCAATGTTATTGCAAACTAATATGAGTAATAGATTGGTTTGCATAACATACACAGGAATAGCATATAGAACAAAATTTGCTAAAGTTATTTTACCAACAAGGGATAAGAACTTGGTTTTCCATTCTTCAAGCTTATTAGAAATCTTGTCTATGATAGGGGTAAAAGTTATTTCAAAGACTCTACCATAAGTAGATTAGCTTCCCAAGTTTGTGGTCACAAAGATGTTGGCCATTCTTGAAATCATATATGCAACACCAGGATCTGTATTAGTTGAGAAAAAAATATTAGATTTGTCAAAGCTCACCTTTTTTTCTTGAAGCTACAATGAAAGTTGCAAGAATGTTAAGAATGACTTCCATTTGCTTGGTAGTTACCTCCACAAAAATGGACTAAGTCAACAGAGAAGAATAGATGAGTGATGGGGATGGGGAGGGTCCCCCTCTAGACAACTTAATAGGTTTCTCGCCACCATTGCTGATAGCTAATTTGATTAAATAGCTCAGGCGTTCGATGTTTAAAATAAAGATATAAGGAGAAATTGTATCCCCTTGCTTAATTCCTCTAGAGGGAGAGAACCACTCTAGCCTTTTACCATTCTAAAGCACAACAAGCCTAGAACTAGTCACATAATTCATAATATTGTGAGTCAATGAAGATCCTAAACCCAGCTCAATCAAATTATCTCTAATGAAATCCCATGAAAGATGATCATATGCTTTTTCTAAATAAATTTTTAAAAGCATTAACCCATTTTACCTTTCTTGTGTTTCATCGAATGAAGAGCTTCTTGATAAATCATGATCTTATCTGTAATTTGCCTACCAAGCACAAAACTAGCTTGCGAATGCAAAATCAAGAAAGGCATAATCTGCTTTAAATGGTTAGTCATATATTTAGTGATAATTTTATAACTAACGTTACAAAGACTTATAGGCATAAATTGATTAGCAAACTCACGCTGACTAACTTTTGGAATTAAAAAGATGAGAGTAGCATTCATACCTTCAGGAAGCTTGCTTGAAGTGAAGAAATCTATAACCAAAGAATAGACAGACTTACCAACTACACTGCACATCTTTTAGTAGAAGCCAACACGGAATCCATTGGAACTGGGCACTTTAAATGGAGAAAGAGTGCTTTTTTTTTTAATTTTTATATCAGCAAAAGTGGCATTGACTACTTCAACTCGATCAATTGACTACTTTGTGTTTCTATCCCTGAAATCGATCCAATCCTCCCTAGAATATTGGAACCAAAGCAACTCCTCCTGATGAAGCACTTAGTCAAGTTCCTCTATGAGACTCCTTTCTAAATAAATTAACCTATGACTTAGATTCCCATTTAACACTCGTTGAATACCATCAAGTCGAGCCAATAATATACTTTTGTGTTTAAAAATATTCTCAAAAGTGTTTTGGTTCTAATCTTGCAAAAATTGGCAATATTAGTTTCTAGATTAGAACTATTATTCCAACTTTGGATAATAATATTAGAAAAAGATGGGTGAGTGAGCCAAGAAGCTTGGAATTTGAACGATTTAGGCCTTGGATACTGATTCCCCTCTATCAAACTGAAATAGAGTGGGGCATGATCCAAATGGAAGCGAGGTAGGCGCTTAATGATAGCATTAGGAAACTTTTCTCGTCAAGTAAGGTTGGAGAGACCTCTATCTAATCGAGCAACTTTAAAAATATTGTATGCATCTTTTATAGCCTAAGTAAATTTGTTTTGCACATAACCAATATCAACAAGACCATTATCAAATATCTAATTAGCAAAAAATGACCTTCTATAATTCAAAAAGGATCTTTGATTACTAACTTTTTCAGCTAAAATAATAGAATTGAAGTCTCCAATGATGGCCCAAGGAAGGTTGAGACTTAAGTTATGTTGATCAAGGTCTTACCAAAGTAATTTCCTCAATTGAAGGGAGGGGCTAGCATAAACAATGGAAAGAAGCTAGGGGGAAACATAATCAGAGTTAACTTTAAAAAGAGAATGCTAAGTGTGTGTACAAATCACATCAATATTGAACACATCTTGCTAAAAAATCCAGATGCAACCACTGAAACCAACTACTTCAATATGTAGCCAATTATAAAAACCAATCTTTCTAAAAATTTTATCTACTTGATGCCCACTCGTTTTAGGCTCCAGGAGACCTAGAATTTGGGGTTTATATTGTGTAATAATGAGTTTGAAAGCACGGTAAAAAGCTCTAGAGACCGCATCCTAACAATTCCAAATAATCATAGACATTATAAAATTTAAAAGAAATATAAATAACAAATCCATCAAAAAACATAAGGGATAAAAACGTAAACTCAATTCATAACGCGTCCTTGCATAAATTTGGACACCAACTCATATGGTTCCATATCCAACTCTTCAATTTGATAATCATTAATCTTTTCATCTAAATTGTAGTCTTTTAAATTTCTAATTTTCTTCGCTCATTCTGTTCAACAATGTGTAGAGAGTTTGGAGGATCTTGATGATGTTCTCATAAGTTCGAAGCATTTTTCCTTTAAGAATAAATTGAGAAGGTTTTATTGGAAATCACACTTTTGTGGATGGCTTTCAATTTGAGGCTCCTCCTCATAATAATGTGTTCTTCCTCAGTAGCTGCTTGCTTAGACCTAGAAGTTCCTTAGCACGATACCTGTATACAAATTATCATATTTGGCACTATTAATGTTAGTTTGAAGCACTGCCATTTTACTTGTACTAGCACCATTCGAATTTGGTTGAAGCACTACCGTTTTGGTTTTTGCATTGTCATTAGTTCAAACCTATTGTACTTGGACATTGGGCCTCCTCCTATTACTCACAACATAGCTCCATGGCCTAATTTGTTTATTTTAAAGACTATCCATGTAATCATTGTTATCATTAGTATCAACGAATTCTTTTCTTAATTCCTCATTAGTTACTAAGGCTGCAAATCTTAAGCCATCTATCTCTTTTAATTTTCTTCCTTTTCCATTGCTTCTTTCCTTATTATCTTTCTCTTGATTCTCACGATTGCCATCCCTAAAGTCTTTTGAAATTATTACATTTTTTATTCCTTTTTGAAACCATCATCCAAGGTCTAAAAGGTTCTAAGACCTTAGGCTTGGTTAATTCCTCCAATATGTTTCCTTGATCATTGCTCATTTGCTTTTCCCCATTTTGATTTGTTTCCTTATTCATTTACTCCTCCACTAGTGGTTGAAGGGATGGACAACTCTCTTTCCTGTGATTATATTTGCTGCATTCGAAGCAAAGGAGGTGTAAATCTTCATACTCCAATTCACGAATGTGACACCGAAGCTTGAATTTAGACACAAGCGGTTTGGACATATCGATTTCAACGCAAATTCTAGCAAATCTACCACAAGTTGCATCCTGAGTAGTTTGATCCACTTTTATTAGCTTTCCAATGGTTTCCCCCACTTTCATGAGAAAAGTATAATGTATTTAATAGGCAAACATGGAATTCAGACCCAAACTAGAAGCTTGTCCACTACATCATGATCCGGATCAAAATTAAGATACTAAGGTTTGATTGTTAATTAGTGATCCGCAATCATCCAGGGACCTTCAAAACAAGCATAATCATAGTCTTCCTTGTTATTGTACTTTACCAAATAAAATCACTTATCTAAAGCAATTAAATCCATTTGAGCCTTAGGATTCCACATGGTTCTGAGCCTTCTAAATAAGAAGTTATAACCAATATTTCTTCCAAGGAGTCTTATGATCAAAGTACGGTTCCACGGTTTTCTAAGTCTCATTTTTTTCTTCCTTGGAAAAGTTGATCATTGAACATTCATCCTCTTCTTTCTCATTCTCATTAGCCAAAATAAATTCCTCTTCTTGAGATGATATTTTCTCGGTCCCCATTAGATAATCCTTGAAAGTTTTTTTTTTTGTGGCTCTTCACAATTACCATGCTGGTCACATTGGATTTCCATGTTTTCAATGATTTTAGGTGTCATTTCAATGTTGAAACCTTCAATCGAATCATCATCATTATCCCCATCTGGTTTCACTTTCTTGTTGCTTCTCGCTAGTTGATATGTTTCCTCAACTGTTCTAGCATTTTCTTTCGTTTTCTCCAGAGAAGAAGGAGAATCCATGAGAGTTTTTTTTTTTAATTATTATAAATATTTTACCTTTTATTATTACTATTAACAACCAAAATCATTTTATGCTAGCATAATTTCTATGTGTTCTTAAAAAAAAAAAAAAGCTATGTTAATTTTTTATAAAGATTCAATCCCCCACTAAGCCTTCTTTGGCTCCTTCCATGGCTCAAATCAATAGCTATTCAACATACTTTGAATCTCATTAGAAAGATACAAATAAGAAGACATTTATCCAAAGAAAACAAAAATTAGGCATTAAAACAAGTATAAAATTCCAAATTTAATACAGATATATTTGACTTATAAAACGTGATCTGACTATAAGTAATTAATATTTTAATATTAAAACATTCTCTAATTAATGGCATAATTTCAACGCTCAGGATTTAGTATTTTTCTCAAAGATTGATAAATTTGGAAGAAGGAATATAATGCTTTAAGAGAAGGAGAAATAACCACTGAAGGAAAAAAAATCATAGAAGTTAATTTTTGTTTAATGTAGCATTATCTAGTATAGTACTGAATATGAACAATATTAATTTTACAAGATTGGGCTCACAAATTTCTGTTTTTCTTCTGTTATGGCTATCCTCTTTTTAATTGCGTATCTTGAATCACTTTCTTTCTTGACGCACTTCCTATAAATGTTGAACCCAACTAAAATCATTCGAGATTTCGTCATAATTATCTTCCCACAATTTATGTTATAAATATAATACCTTGTAGAGCTTTAGTGGTTACTTTAAAAAGAAAAAAATTTATCAAATTTCTGTATTTGTCAAGTAAGGGATATGGGGAGCAAGAATAGTATAGTAATGTTATTATTTGTAGGATTAATGGTGATGATTAGTAGTGTTTTAAAAGTGGAATCAAAGCATGATTATGGAGATGCATTGACTAAATGCGTATTATTTTTTGAAGGGCAGAGATCAGGGAAGTTGCCCTCTACTCAAAGGATGACTTGGAGAAAAGATTCTGCCCTTCGTGATGGGTCTGACATTGGTGTACGTCTCTTTTAATTTCAATTCGTTTTTATTACTTTTCATGATTAAGTTCAATTTTTAGAATAAACACATGCATTTTATTACTGTATAAATTTGAGTTTTTATATTTTTATTTTCTAAAATTAAATAATGCATACTTAGCCCTATACTTTTATTATTTTTTTAATTTAACCCTTATATTATTATTTGTTGAAATTGAATCATTGTATTTTTATTTCAGTAAAACTAAGCCTCTGTATTTTTATTTAAATACAATATGTACCCTTTCAATATTAAAAATTGTAATAAAATTTTAAAATTTCAAATTTAAATAAAACTATAATAAAATTTATATTTTTTTTCTATAATAAGTGTAAATGAATATTTTTTTAAAAATATATAATAAGTTAACAAAAATTTTAAGTTATTCATCCTTTAAATTTATATTTTTTTATATATATTTCTTTTCACTACAGTTTCATACGAGTTTAAGATATTATAGTTTTGAGTATCGGAATGATATAAATTTTATTAAAATAAAAGTACATGAATCAAATTTTTACTGAATTAAAATTACAAAAACTCAATTTCAACGAGTAAAAATATAATGACTAAATTCAAAAAATGATAAAAGTACAGAAATCTAAATATGCGTTATTCCTATAAAATCGAATTTTGTACTTATTTTGCAATTGAATTATTTTACTATAGTTAATAGCAAAGAATCAAATTAAGATACAATCATCATAAAAATCTAGCCAAGAACACCATGGACCACCGATGTTTTTAAAATCAGACCAAAGATTGAGCTGGTCATGATACTGGTTTGTGGTCTAACCAGCTAAACCATCCTATTCAAAACTTATAAGTAATTTATTTTATATTTTGTAAATTATGTTCCTTTTAACTAATATATATTTATGGTAGGTAATCATATATTTCAAAAACTTATAAGTTAAACTTTTCATTTTAATATATAATTTTTTTAATTAAAATTAGATATTTTATTGACATAAATTATGTCATTATATTTGAATGACTAGTTTTTTTAATTAAAATTTGATTTTTTTTTCAAAATTATATAATTATTGTTAAATTTGATTTAAAGCCTACTTGTCCTTTTTCAATTTTTAAAATTTAAAAATTACATAATAATAGCTATACTTTCTTCTTTTTTTAAAAAAGAAAGAAATTCTTTTATGAATTACATATTTGATTGGTAATTTATAAAAAAATATATATCTATTTTATAACATAAAATTAACAAAAAAAAAGTTGTATGATAATTAGTGTAATTTGCACAATCAATATATGGTAAAAAAATAATTCATAATTAATTTTTTTTTATTTTTTTAAAATCATTTCCTAATCAATGCCTCAATTATTGGCATGATTTTTATTTTCTTTAAATACAATGATGATAATTTAAGAAATTTTTTTAAAAATATATATGATATCTTAATTTAGCTCATATTAATTGGTTGTAAAATAGTAAGTTTTCTTTTTACCAAAAAATAGTAAGTTTCTTTTTTTATTTTGAATAAAATTGTTTGATTTCTTAATCTGACCAAGTTTTCTATTTTTTTCCCCAATTCTTGGTTTTAATCGTTTTTTCTGATTCGATTGCCATCCAGCTTTTTATGATATTAAAACCAAATTAATGATTAATTTTGAATTTTTAATAATTTTTTTTTATTGGACTGATCCGACCACCGTTTTAATAACATTGTGGACCACCAACTAAATTGGGAACTTTCAAGGCCTAAATGTCTCAAAAAGTCTAAATCCTTTTAGTTCTAACTCTCCCCATATACGCACTAACTTCATTATGCCTTCACAACTGACAGACTTACCTGTAAAACGACATAGTTTCTAGCAAACCATACATTATAAACCAGAGCTGCAAAAACAGGGGCCACAGCCTTCCTTTTAAGTCTTGATCCTTTAACATTTTCAAGCCATTTTGTCCACTTTCTATATTCAGCTGGGAAAATTTTTTCTCCAAGCCAACATTCAACAAGATGAAAGACTTTCAGGGAAAAAGAACAATACAAAAATTAGTGTCCTAATTTTTTTTTTTTAAAAAAATCATTTATACAAACTAATTTTATTTTATTTTTAAAAATAAAAGTAGAGAATTTAATCTCGCAAAAATAAAAATATGGAGACTAATTTTATAAAATTAAAAGTATAGATTTTTTATTTTTCAAAATAAAAATATAAGGATTATATATATATATATATACACACACACACAAACACGTGACTCTGCATCAGTGTGGTTCAACATCAATTAGGGGTTCGAGATTAGTCCGAGCTTTGCAAGTGTGTTAGTCACTCCCCGAATCCCTCGAACCTTCAAGAAGTTTAGTCTGTTAGCCTTCGGGGTTCGGACGTCTGACAGAGACAGCTGACTACATCAGCCCTCCAGTTATGTCACAGTCCTATCAATGATACTTTGTAGCCTACCTAAATCAGACATGTGTCCCAGCTACAGGGACTCAACCTTATAAATATCCATCTAAGCATCTTATTATGGTAAGACATTATACATGCACAAAAGCCACTCACACTCCATTTCTGAGAGCTCTTTCTCATCTTCTCCATATAAACTGATTTGACCATCGGAGGGTTTACACTGTAGACACGTCCAGCCACCCCTGACTGTTTCACTGTCTTGTAGGTAGACTCAAGCCAAGCCAAAAGAGTTCCATTCAAACTATGTGGAAACACACCACGCAACATTTGGCGCCGTCTATGGGAAACGCTGAGTTTCTTTACCATTTTTCTTCTATTCTTTCTCTGAGAATCGTTACACTGACAATTCTTTCTTTCATCATATCTCAAAAACTACATAAATAACTCTCATAATGGAATTTACCCATGATGAAACCCATAATATGGAGGACAGTCCTCCACCTGCCAACATAACTCAAGAAACAAATGCTCCTATAAATACCCAGATCCCAGCAACGGCTTGGACCAACTTAGTCACCTCCCTACAAACTCTTCAAGGCCTTATGGGGCAACCTCAAATGCCTAGCTCCTCGACTCCAGCCCCACAGCCTATGCTACTCCTTACAATCCCATAATTAGTGGCTACCTTGCAGAGTCTAGTCATTAACCTCGTCTTGTTACTCCCACAACTCCAACCAACTCGAACATCTAACCCACCAGCCTAGGTTTTCAACGACCCTCCTACAGTGAGCGGAAGGTTAAATTTCAACACCCCCCACTAGTGTAGAAGTAGGGAGAGCACCACCAATTAGACCCACAAAAGGAAGAGATGGGATTAGATCAGTGCTAGAAATGCTAGCCAAAGAGGGAAGAGTGGGGGATGGAAGCAGAGGGCTCAAAGAGGATGATAGAAAATGAGCTGGAAATAGGCTCACACCTAGCGAACCAGACAAAGTAGGGGAGAAGACGACCGAAGAAGTCAATCTCATAGGGGCTCGGAGAGTAGGCAAAGGCATTCTCATAGACATGAGCACCGAAGAGGGGCAGATGATCAAGAAGACTCAAGCCACCATGGCTCAAGAGCCATGTTGAGAGAAGAAGTAAGGAGATACATGGAAGAGATGGCAAGAGCTAAGCCTGACCACATGAGAAACTTCACTGTCAACCTAAAATCGCCATTTAGTAGAAGGATTAATGAGTTCCAGATGTCGAAAAAGTTTAAACATCCACAAATGATGAAGTACGATCGCAGCCAAGACCCAAAGGCACATGTCCTGGAGTATAAACACCTAGTGGAGTTGCAAACTACTAAAGGAGAGGCATTGTGCCTAGCTTTTCAAAGCACATTGGAAAGAGCAGCAGTGAACTGGTATGAAAGCCTGCCAGAAGGAAGTATATACTCATTTTGGGGTCTAGTGAACCTGTTTATAAAGAGATTCTCCGCTAGTATACCAATAACTAAACCTACACGAGCTTGAGAGCAGGGTTCGAACCAGTCACTGAGAGACTTCATAGCCCGGTTCAACAAAGAGACTTTGAAGGTAACAGACATAGACGAGTGTCGAGCACTCGAAGCCCTGCAGAAGTGCAGAACTCATCAGGACTATTTCAAAGCTCTAGTCTGAAGCTCTCCCAAGACACTGAACGAGGCCATGGCTATAGTGGAGGAGTATATCAATCAAGATGATGCTTTTAGATAAAGTTGGTTCTATAGGAAGAGGAAGCCAGAAGATGGAGGTTTGTCCCAAAAAAAAGGGGAAGAAAGAAGACACAACATCAAGGACAGGGAGATCATCGAGTAGGCAGAATCGGTAACCAAGGCAGATCGAACCACAAAGGAAATAGAGATTCGACCCCTCCAAATTCACACCTTTAAACACCAACCTAAAGGTGATTTTCGCAGCCTTCTGAGACAAGGAGATTTGGAGGAGGCCGAAGTAAATCATGAAGGACCCAGAGAAGCGGGATAGATCTCAGTGGTGTAAGTTCCACAATACCCACAGGTACACTACCGAATCTTCAAGAAGTTTAGCTTGTTAGCCTTCGGGATTCGGACGTTTGACAGAGACAACTTACTACATCAGTCATCAGCCCTCCGATCATATCACAGTCCCATCAAGGGTACTTTATAGCCTACCCAAAGGGGACACGTGTCCCAGCTACAGGGACTCAACCTTATAAATACCCATCCAAGCGCCTTATTCATGTAAGACATTTATACACACACAAAAGTCACACACATTCCTTTTTTTAGAGCTCTTTCTCGACTCCTCCATTGAAACTGATTTGACCGTCGGAGGATTTATGCCGGACACACGTCCGGCCACCCTTGAATATTTCACTGTCTTGTAGATAGACTTAAGCCAAGCCAAATGAATTCTATTCAAATTACGTGGAAACACACTACACATCATATGTAAAAATGATTTATTTGAAATTTTTTTCACATTGCAAGTAAAATAATTATTTGCACATTTATATTAAACATAAATAAACTAAAAAATCAGAGATATAATTTTCATGTAATTGATTATTGATATGAATGTGTCCTAATAAAAATATTTATATTGCTAAAAAAAATATTTGTCAGTTGGATTTAACTGGCGGTTACTATGATGCTGGAGACAACGTAAAATTCAATTTTCCAATGGCATTTACAACCACCTTACTAGCTTGGAGCGTGGTAGAATTCGGACAAATTATGGGACCAGACTTAGGACACGCAACAGATGCCATTCGTTGGGGTACAGACTACTTTCTTAAAGCCACAAGTGTACCTGGCTCAGTTGTTGCACAAGTTGGTCAACCTATTAGTGACCATGGTTGTTGGGAGAGACCTGAAGATATGGACACTTTAAGAACTACTTACGTTGTTAATCAAACCAACCCTGGCTCTGAACTTTCAGGTGAGATTGCTGCTGCACTTGCTGCCTCTTCTTTGGTCTTCAGGAGTATTGACCCTCATTACTCTAAGATCCTTCTTCAAAAAGCGGTAGCGGTACGTACATGTGATTATAAGTTATACTCTCTGTGCTCATAAATTATTCCGTTTGACTTGCCAATTTGCTTCTTGTTTATGTTCATATTTATTAGACTTTCCACTTCGCGGATTACTACAGAGGAACTTATAATTTTAGTGTGGGAGAGGGGGTTTGCCCATTTTACTGTGATTTCAATGGTTATGAGGTAAGTAAAACATAATTACTGGAATAATATATTTTTTTTGTTATCTAATCAGTAATAATTAATTAATTTTTGTATGTAGGATGAATTGCTGTGGGCAGCAGCATGGTTGTACAAGGCAACAAATGATCCCAAATATTGGCAGTATTTAGTGAAGAATATAAATAATTTAGAATATAGGGTCACAAAACGGATGAATGATATGGGTTTGTTCAAGTGGAGCTTTGCTGAATTTGGATGGGATTCAAAAGATGCTGGCATTAACATACTTGTTTCTGGGGTAAATAATAATTCAATTTTCTCTAATATTAGTCAAATCGTTATAAATTAATTAAGTTCTTCAAATTAATCTTGTGTTAATCGATGTTAATATATAATAATCTGTAAATTTTTTGTTTAATTTGTGAGTGCAGTTGGTGATGAAAACGCCTAGGGAAAATCCCTTCGTTGCCAACGCAGACAAGTTTGCGTGCTCTATTTTGCCAGAGTCACCTACTAAATTCGTCACATATTCTCCAGGTATAGATTATTAAATGGAAATTAAAATTTTAATTGAAATCAAATTAATAAAAAAAATGAAAAATAAATTGGTATTTTAAAATTATTTTGCATGTTTCTGAATAGGTGGATTAATATTTAAAGCTGGAGGAAGCAACTTACAACATGTAACCTCTATATCATTTCTTCTTCTTGTTTACTCTGGCTATATGGAGAAAGCTAGTAGAGTGGTTCATTGTGGAAGTGTAATAGCCAATCCAGCTAGGATTATTAGTGTTGCAAAAAGCCAGGTAAGTACACTAATAGTTCAATAAATAGTACACAAGTTCAATCCCACATACCTGTTCAATTTGTGAAGAAAAATATGAACCCCGTACTTTTAAAAAATAAGTTATTTGCCCCCAAGATGACACTTCTAGCTTGGTTATCTGTGCTACATAGACTAAAAGTAAATGTTTATGATGAATGCAGGTGGATTACATACTAGGAAAGAATCCATTAGGCATGTC
>CAOJBK015922965.1:0-15516 GCA_948294925.1 Codiaeum variegatum | reverse complement strand
ATATATAACTCTAAAATATAAAATGTGTAAATTCTTACTTAGTGGAAACAAAAAAGGTAAAATTTAATAGGGACATATTTTAAAACCTTCATATTTTAGTGTGTTAAAAACCAAATAATCTCTGAGTAAATCTGCCTTCCATTCCATCCCTAGTACTATACTTTGTTTTTTAAACACAAATTAAAAGAATGAAGTTAATAAATTTATGTGTTGTTTGATGTAACCTTATTAAAATATTAGTATAATTTTTTTTCATCTCAATAGTCGAGCTAATCTAGAACGTATCCAATCAAATAAGTTTCTTAAATATGTTTATTCTTCTATAAAGAAAGTAATAGTTCTGTTGATAATAAATAATATTAATAGGATATTTAATAAATTTATTTTATTCTTGATTTCATGTTCAAACTGCCACCTCATATGATTGGCTGTTTCATTAGAAGAATACAACATCCACAATCTCTCTCTCAAAGGATAATAAAACATCTTCTTGACGGTCATGTCTTTTCGAATGTCGTTTCTACCATGAATACTTTGCCTATTGTCTTGAGCAACAGTACTTACATTTAGATAATAAGAAATCTTTCCCCATAATTGTTGGAAAACAATATGAATTATTATTTTTAAGGCATATTTTGAGTAAAAATCTACTTTATGGGAAATCCTGCCACTTTTGAGATTGAAGGTCAAAAGAAGGTGATTCTAAAGATAACATTTGAAAAGGAGTTGAGTCTGAATAATATGTTGTATGTGCTTGAGATTTGAAAGAACCTGAATTCTTTATTGCTTTTGAAATTCAAGATGTTGTTTGAGTCAGATAGAGTAGTCTTGTCCAAAAATGGGATGTATATGAAAAATGGATATGTTAATCAAGGAATTTTCAAGCTTAGTGTAATGGTTGTTAAACCAAAAATTAATAATAAAACTAGTTCTTTTGCTTACTTGTTTGAATATTCTAATCTATGGTAGGATAGATAAGGATATGTTAATTTTAATTCTTTGTGAAAATTAATTAATACGAAGCATATTCCCAATTTACAAATTGATTTAAAACATAAGTGTGAAACTTGTGTTGAGGCAAAACTAACAAGATCATCCTTTCAAACGATGGAAAGAATCATTGCACCACTTGACTTGATACATACTGATGCATGTGATTTTAAATCCATACAAACAAGAAGAGGTACTAAGCACTTCATCACTTTCATTGATGATAACACAAAATTTTGTTATGTGTATCCAATGAAAAGTAAAGATGAAGCATTAGAGAAATTTGTTCTCTATAAGAATAAAGTTGAGAATCAACTTAATAAGAAAATTAAAGAATTAAGGAGCGATCGAGGTTTTATGTTATTCCATTTGAAGCTTTCAGTGAGCAAAATGGAATCATACATCAAGCCATAACACCTTATTCTCCTCAATCCAATGCGATTGAAGAAAGAAAGAATCACACTTTAAAAGAGATGATGAAGACAATGTTAATAAATTATAGTTTACCTCAGAACATTTAGGGTGAAACTGTGTTGTCAACAAATTATCTTTTAAATAAGATACCTCGAAAGAAAGAGGATAAAACCCCATATGAGTTGTGGAAAAACAAAGTTCCTTCTTACAAAAACATACGAGTGTGGGGGTATTTAGCTAAAGTAGTTGTTCCTCCACCAAAGAAGGTAAAGATAGGACCGAAAACCGTTGATTGTGTTTTTATTGGTTATACATAAAATAATAGTGCTTATTAATTTCTTGTGCATGGGTCTAAAGTCCCAGGCATGCATACGAATATGATAATAGAATCAAATAATGCATCTTTCTTTGATCATGTGTTTCTATGCAATTCTAGTGCATTAAAACTATCTCATGAGACTATTGTTAAAAATAGTACAAATGAAGATCAAGAAAGTGCACTAGAAGGAGAAACATATGAAGAAGAACAAGAGGTTGAGCTTAGATGTAGTAAAAGGGCAAGGGTCGAAAAATCATTTGGTATAGATTTTTTGACTTATTTACTAAAAAGTGAACCTCAAAACTTCAAGGAAGCTATAACTTCACTTGAAGGCCCTCTTTGGAAAGAGGATATTAATAGTGAAGTTGAATCCATCTTGTAAAACCATACTCGGGAGTTAGTGGACCTTCCTTCATGTTGTAAACCATTAAAGTATAAATGGATTTTCAAAAGGAAAATCAAAGCAGAATGAATGATTGATAAGTACAAGGCTATACTTGTAATTAAAGGTTACAGGGAAAAGGAAGGCCTTGATTATTTTGATATGTATTTTCCCGTGACGAGAATAAACTCCATTCGGATGATAATTGCCATTGTGGATTTTTACAATCTTGAAATAAATCAAATGGATGTAAAAATAACCTTTCTAAATGGAGATTTAAATGAAGAAATCTACATGGAACAACCTAAAGCCTTTTTTTTCCCTGAACAAGAAAAGAAAGTCTATAAGTTGGTGAAGTCATTATATGGCTTGAAACAAGTACCAAAACAATAGTATGAAAAGTTTGATCATATGATTATCACAAGTGGCTACAAAATTAATGAATGTGACAAATGTGTTTTTGTCAAGGAGACATAAATAACTGTCATTTTATGTCTTTATGTTGATGATATACTCATAGTTGGAAGTGATGAGCATATGGTTAAATCCACCAAGAATATATTGAAGTCCAAATTTGACATGAAAGACATGGGTCTTACTGATGTCATTTTAAGAATTAAATTTTCAAGGACTTCAAAAGGAATTGTTTTGAGTTAAGCTCATTATGTAGATAAAATTCTTGGCAAATTTAGCAAAGATGATACAGTTGTATCAAGAACTCCTCTAGATACGAGTTTACATATATCAAAGAATAGAGGAGAAGGAATTTCTCAAGTGGAGTATGCTAGAGTTATAGAAAGTGTAATGTACTTAACAAGTTGTAAAAGACCAGAATTAGCCTATGAAGTTTATAAACTCAGTAGATATATGAGTAATCCAGGAGTTGATCACTAGAAAGCAATCGTAAGAGTACTTAGGTATCTTAGATACACTCCTAATTATAGGTTGCACTATACTAGAGAACCAATAGTATTAGAAGAATATTGTGATGCTAACTAGATTTTAGATATGAAAGACTCAATATCTCCTAGTGGCTATGTGTTTACACTAGTGTGAGGCCCCAACTAACTGGTTTGTGGGATTTCCCCATGCGCTCCTGCGAGCTCCAGAATTGAGCCCCAGGAAACCGACTGCTGGGAGCCAGATTGCACATGGCATCGCGGATTATGGCTGGGTTCCAACATTTGTGCATCTACATGTGTCCCCTGGCGTGCACGTGGTGTGATTAGTGTACAAAGTCACCACCGAATACTTTAAGAAAAATTATTTTCTAAGGCGATTAAGAAACCTTTTTAAAAATAAATTCCATTTTAGAAAAATAATGTTTTCTTCCCAATTGGAAAAGTTATTTTTTTGGAACCAAAGTGGGGATCGGGGATTCATGATCCAAAAAACACTTTATGAGAAAAATAACTTTTTTTATCATTTTTTTATGTAACATCTTTTATCTTGAAAATTATGTGATTTTGGTCAAAATTTGATTTTTGTGTATGCGTGAACAGTTATACAATAATATGATGCATAAGCACGTTAAGATGCAGATGACAATAGTATAAAGCAGTAAAGACAAGGATTCGACTAGGGGTCCTTCCTCTAGCCCACTTTAGATTCTAAGGAAGGCACATCACCCCAATGAAAGTAGGAAATTACAATTCCAAAACAACGAATAAAATTAGGGGATCTCCCTCTAGTCTTATGATATGAGAGGAGCAAACATTCTCCAATCCAACAAATCCACACAATATAGTAATAATACAAAAAATAATAACAAAGAACAATATAAAAATAACAGTAAAAAAAAAAACTAAACAACAAGAGCAATAATATTGAAATAACAAAAAAAATATAAATTTGGAGTTAAAGCCATGAACGACTTCCTGGCGTATCCCTTTGAATGGGAATCAAACCCTATGACGTTCTCCCTTCTTGCGAAGGGTGGGGGCTGTTCTGACAATAATGGGTGGTTTGGTATTTAGTAGCTAACCAATTTTAGTTTTATAAAACAGTTAACTATTAGGCTATTAATCAATTCTAATTTTTTATTAATGAAAAAAACTATTTTGAATATGATTACCTAATTTCATTTAAGGGTTTGATCGATTTTAACTTATGAAAATTGATTTTTCATAATCATGCCTTAATTCAGTTTAAAGAGCTTAAAAAGAGAGTTTTGATAAACACGCCTTAAATCAGTGTTAAAGGGCTTAAAATAATCAATAGTTAAGAGAAGATGAGTATATTATATAAATACTACCTTTTGTTTGCGAGATTTTGGAATTGGGGGATCGGAAGGCTTGAGAAAACTGGAACGGGTCTCCGTTGTGTTTGGAGAGTAATGGAGTCTCTATGTCTAAACAAGAATGGACTAGACTGAGCATCTAAACTGACTGTAACTGAGATGATTGTAGTATAGAACTGTCAACTTGAATTGAGTGGCCTGAAATTGTAGTGTTTAGGATTCATTTTGGAGTGTTTAGAGGCTTAGGGAAAGTGTTTGGAGGCTCTAAAAATCAAATAATTGAAGTAAAAAAGTATGGAACCCAAAACCGTTTTGAAAAAATGAATTTATAGGGATTTATGCTAGAAACCCTAAAAGGGGCTAAAATGTGTCCGTTTCAGTTAAAGCGCATGCATTTTGAGCCTAACACATGCGTGAGACTTGAAACGCATGTGTGAGCCTATAAATGCATGCATTGGGCCTAGCATGCATTCATTTGGGCCTAACGTTTTGGGCTCGATTTTTCTGAATATGGATCGGTTTGATTTAAGTCAGTTGTTTGGGTTTTCTAGGTCCATTTAAAGTCTGATTTGAGCCCGGTCAGATCCGTTGGACTCGTATTAATGAGGCAGATGAATGGTATAAAATTGAGGGCTCAAAACTAGCTGGTGCAATTGTATCATGAAAATCCTCTAAACAAGCAGTAATTGCCAGGTCTACAATGGAATCATAATTCATTGTTTTAGATAAATGGGGCGAGGAAACAGAATGACTTCGAAATTTCCTAGAAGGTATTCCAAAGTGGCCAAAGCCTGTGCCAACAATATGCATATTGTGATAGTCAATCTGCTATTGGATGGGCACAGAGTAACATGTATAATGTTAAGTCTAGACACATTTGTGCTAGACATAGTACCATTAGATAACTACTCTCTATTGGAGTTATTTCCATTGACTATATAAAGTCAAAGGATAACATATCAGATTCGTTAACTAAAGGGTTAAATAGAGAATTAGTAGAGAAGTTATCAAAGAGAATGTGACTAATACCCGAAAGGTGAAAGGTTATTAGAAAGGAAATCTAACCTAGTCGACTGGGGATCCCAAGATTTAGGTTCAAAGGGACAACCTAATTGTAAGATACCTAGTTAGATCATTATGGGGGTTATCCTCATATCCATTCTTGTGATAAAAGAGTGATGGTTGAACTATGCTCTTAATGATTCTTAAGAAATCATCTATGTGAGAGAGAAGAAGGGCCGCTTCAAAGTGAATTGTTTATAGCACAATTCTTATAAACTCTTGCAGACCCAGGCATATGTCCAGGGCCAAAATGAACATAACCATGAGAACTAAACAACAATAGAAAAGAGTCCTGTGTGTAATATATCATCATTTACACGAACAATAGAATAGTTCAAAGACATCATGTCTACTGATCAGCTAGTAAAGTAAACATATTTCACAAGGGAAGGTTCAAAGGGTGACACCTACCTATCATATACATGTTTTAATTCGATGAAATCAATCAAGTCAAAATATTTTGGTGTCAAAACTGAGCAATTTTTATTTTGCTGCCAATTTTCATTCATGTGGGTATTGTTGGAAAATAGCATGATGAGTTGCTATTTTTATCCACATTTTGAGTGGGACCTACTTTATAAAATTGAAAGGTCTTGGAAGTTTTAGATTCTATACCGTGAGAGCTTGGAAATGATATAATATATGCTCAAAATGATAGTCTAGTGAATGAGAAATTATCTCATATAGATTGCACCTTTAACATGGACAAAGTGGAAGAAATGAGAATTTATCCCACATTGGAAAAGTGAGAAAATTTTTTTTTTGGTATATATATAGGCTTCCATTTAAAGTGGATAACAAGCCTTTGGGGAGAGGCTCTCTCCATGCGCACAATGGGTGCAAATCCTGACCATCCCAAGACCGAAAATTCCACTCCTACCCGCACATCTTGCGTGCATGAATGTCAGCCCAGAATCTATGGGCTTAGGCCGGCCCAATTTTGCTCCATTTCCTTTTTAGCCTGGCCCAAAAAGTGAGCTAGAAAAACTGACAGAATCTTCCAGCCAACTAAAGGTGCACTTACAGGATTTTGAAATTTGATTTAAATTTCTGTAGCTCCTGATTAATGAGCAAATTGGGAGTTATTAGAAATTTAATTTGTTATTTAAATTTCTGTAATACCAAATCCTCCCCATAGCTATAAATAGGCATCTCTTCCTTTATTTTGATACATAGAAAATACACAAGCACTCTCACATTTTTTCACTACTTTTCCTCCCAAAGTGTTCTTCCTAATTGAGTCCAAACACTGTCAAAGTTCATTGTAGTTCCTTGCTTTTGCTAAGAAGAAGAATTAACACTCATTATATCTTGGAAGACAGACACCAAACAACCTACAACATATGGAATAGGTGATGAATCTATTTTAAGGTCACTGTTTATACATGCCTTGAGTTTTATTTTATTTTTTTTATTTTTGTCATCTGTTTAATTTGTTATTTTATATTTTGAACTAACAATTTCTAGAGGTGTTTTATTTGTGAGAAATCACTAAATTTGTTTTAGTTTCTTTCTTATTTTGCTTATGTTTCTTTATTTTTCTAGGCTTTATTCTTCCACTGTTTTATTGTTTGTAATAATGTTGTTTTTTTGAAATATTATTTGGTTGTAATTTCAGTTGTAATTCTCAGCAAGCTTTTTTTTTTTCCCTGTAATTTTGTTATAATTTTTTTAATTTATTACTAATTACATAATATTTGTTTCTACAATAATATCATATAGACTTTCACACAATAGTGAATCTTCTCCACTGGTAATCCTAGTTCCTGGACCAATGTCTTTGTTTGATAGAAGTTGCCCAACACATGACTGTCAGAAGAACCACTTCTTTAATTATGGATGTCATATTTTAAGAATCCCTCTCTGATAAGTGATGTTCCGACTTAAAATTCAACAAATAGGGAACAAGAGACAACTTTGAATGTTTCTCACAACTAGGCCTCGACTCTTGCTTTGCCACATTAAGCATATCATAGAAATTCTTTCAATCCAAATTCGACTCTTCCTCCATATCTCCAGGATGCAAATTAAAAATTAGTCGTCTATCATGTCCATTGCCATTTCCTCATACCTATTCTTCTACCCAACAGACACAAGTTCTTCAACCTCCACGTCTGGCTACACTCCTTCTCCCCATGGTACTTCCAGAATTGGTAATCCATCACGAATAATTTTTTTTAACAAATGCAGTTCCATATTCCTGTAATCCATGTTCTGACAATTTCTCATAGTACATGGACATTTAATATTATTTCCATCCATACACTCCAAATGACTACAAGCAAATCTAATAAATTCTTTAACCCCATTCTGAAAATTAGGATTCAGCAACCCATTCACCTGACAAACATACATCTATGACCGATCCATAAATTCAAAACTATAATGATAAAAAACTTTTTTATACTTATTTCATCATATGTCATTAATTATTATCTAAATCTAACTACTTATATCTCATTTTCTACAAGATTTGGCCCTAACTTATTCAGCTACTCATCATTGTATAAGTTCAACTTGTATTGATCTATTCCATATGGCTGCTAAAAGTCTGGCAACATCTCAGTGCAGTTCTCCCAGTGCACCAAATCAAAAAATACTGCAATACACTTTCCTACTGTGCACTAAAAGAACACAAAGAGATGCCAAATTGAAATTGCAATCAATCACATAGAATAAATCAACCAACAACTCGTTTATATAGATGATGATGTAATTAAATTGTTCACACTTGACAATTCGATGTCATCTCATCCTCTAATGAGAATGACACCAAACAAGTATCTAATGTTTATTCTATAATTTTCACAATAATATTTATCTTAAGAGCAATTCCAAGATGAGTATCAGAATATTAATCTCTTCAAATTGCAAAACAATAAGAGTAAAATATCACCAACAAAGAAGTAACTTTCAATTAGCCTCTGACCATGATAACATATTCTAAGTATATATAAGAAACTCTGACTACTTTTATGTCATCCAATAACATAATTTCCTTTTAAGCTCTTGACTTCACTTAATGACACATACACATAGACAAAGAGAGATTTGTAAAAATAAGAACCTCATTTCACAGCAACTAAATCCAGAATTCAAAAATAATTACTGAAATAAGAATAATTTAAACATAAATTTAATTAAAAGTTAAAAAATAAAACCCTATATTAAAACTAACTTTTAGAGTTGAAATAACCGTTAAATTAAATAAAAAATTTGCCTCTTCTTCTTCGAAGTGAAATTTCATGCAAAAACCCTATTGAGTGAAACAAAAAAACTTAGGAACAAATTAGATAAAAATTAAATAAAAAAAAATAATAAAATCCTACTTCAACGAACCTATAGGTCTGCTTGATTCTCATAAAGCACTTTTTATACAACTCTCGAAACGTAGTAGCTAGGGTTTTGTATCTATCAATTTGCGTTTGAAAATGAAAGAGAAGGGGAAGGAGACCATCGTTTTAGTGGCTTGAAGGAGTGGGCTCATCGATTTGGGTGATCCACCTGAGCACGTCGATTTGGATTAAGAGGGCCTGAGAGAGAGTGCGACTAAAAATGAATTAGAGATTTGCAAGTTCTATCGATTTGGGAAGCACAGATCTTATATAAAAAAAAAAATCAGCAACGTCGTTGTTATGAAATTGCGTTGCATCAGTAAAACACAGTGTATTATTTACTGAAACCAGAGACCCAAATTTAATAAAATACTGACAAAATTTTAATAAAAAATTTTAACTTCCCGCACTAACTTAGTAACGACAGGCATGCATCGTTAAGTAGCGATGACATAAAATGCGTTGCTAACTAATACCTAATAAATGGATGGAAGGCTAAGAGATAAATGGTGCCAAAATTTGCTACAACTTAGAGACAAACTTGCGCATTTGTTTCTAAGTCATCGACATTTCATCGTTGAATGGTTGTTGTATTTACTCATTTTATCTAATCTCTTTTCTAATTACTTGCATCACTTTTAGCTATTGACTCATTGTTAAATAGCAACGTAGTTAAGTGCGTTGCTGAATTTGTAGCTAAAACTAGCTTTTCTTATAGTGTAATAATCCTATTATTTAATAGAAAATTACATTACATTTGGGGAAAAATAGAAAAAGGAGATGTGGACTATCTTTTAGAGAAAAGGAGTATAATTTACATTATAATTTTTTTAAAAAAAATATAAGATTATGAACTGATAATTATTTTACCTTCTACCTCCCAGGATTCGAACTTAAAACACATAACTATAAACATTAGTTATTTATTGATAGGCCACATCCATTGGGACATAATTTACACTACAAGTTAAAATAAATATTCAGTCTAAATTAAATAATTTAGTAATTAATAATACTTTTTAAATAAAGGTTGGAGATAAACTCTACATTATAATAATCAACAATACATTATCAAAATAATTTTGAAAATCTCAAAATGGAAAAGGGAATCTCTTTGTAAAGTTGGTTGGTTAGTTCTTTTTAATTCAGTGATTAATAGTTCGTTCCTTCACTCTTTTGTTGTATATAAATGGCCCGCTAACTTGGTGAAGTATATTGAGGAAAATGTTCACAATTTTCTTTGGATTGGATCAACTTTTGTTAAAAAGCTAGTCTCAGTTTCTGGGAAAACATGTTGTTTACCTGTTGCTAGAGGAAAGGCTTGGGTTAAAGCCACTTAATGTTGTTGATGAAGTTATGTTAGGCCATTTGAGTTAGAGCTTATGTAGCTTAGATTCAAAGTTCAACAAACATTACAAGGGGCATTTTCTTAAGCTTATTAGCAAACAAGAAGTGACTCATTTTTCATCATGGTATGGAGTTCAATAAGACTAATTTCCTCTCAACCTTTTGAGGGGTCTTTATGGTTGATTGAAACCCACCAATTGCTAATCATTTGTGCATAATAAGGACTAACCTAGAAGTAAGGATGAGTGATTTTAGATTGAATGGCGTATACCTTGGGCTTTTTTAGTTGCATTTCAACATATAGCAACATTAGTGTAAGAGGTGACATTTTAGTAAACCAACCCGCTGACCATTATGTATGGACAAAGTATTAGAGTATATTAAGGTTCAGTGTAGCTTAGTGTAGTGTATAATTTATCCTTGGTAGTGGTCCCCACCTCTTAACTATTTTATGCACACACTTTTCACACTTGCTAGCTCATCTGTAATTAGTAGCTAATAATTGGTTAGTAGTGTGATTAGTTAATAAATGTAGTAGGTTCTAGCTCTAGCTATATATAAAAGTTGTACTATGGGTTTCAGTGGTAATTGAAGGAATATAACTTCAACTAGAAGCATCTCTATCCTCTAAATCTTCATATGGTATCAGAGTAAGGTTTTAGTACTTGTGGAGGAAATTGAAGAAGACGAACATGGATGATGATGAACAAGTAATTCAATAGAATCGACAAGTTGAGATTCAAAGGAATATTGTCATGGTAGGCAGGAAAGATGGAGATCTGTTATCCTTACAAGGATCTGACAATCCAGGCATGGTGTTAGTGTCAATACAACTAGATGACACAAATTACTTATCTTGGAGCATATCTATGAAGATCACTTTAGCAGTTAAGATGAAGCTTGGATTTGTGAATGGAAAGTGTTCAATGCCTTCTGAGGACTCATATGATTATAAACAATGGTTGAGGGTTGATAATATGGTAATTTCTCGAATCTTGAACTCTATATCAAAAGATTTAGTGAATGCATTTGTGTATGTTACTAGTGCTGGAGAACTATGGGTAGATCTAGAACAAAGTTATGGTCAGAACAGTTGACCACTAGTTTTTCAAGTCTAGAGGGATATCTACTTAATAAATTAAGGAAGTATGAGTGTAACAACTTATTTTACCAAACTGAAATTGATGTGGGATCAATTGAACTATTTACTTCCTTATATAGTTTGTGCTTGTGGATCTACTAAGTTAAAGGCAGATCTGAATGGATTTTATCACTTGTTGTAGTTTTTAATGGCTTTAGATGAACAATATGAGCATACAAGGAATCATATCTTGATTATGGATCCTTTACCTTATGTATAAAAGTCTTATTCTATGGTTCTAACTGTTGAGAAATAGAAACAAGTAAGGAATACTGAGGGAGTCAATGTTGTTGTAATGACTGTGAAGGACAATATGCCAAAAGGAGGATTTAAGCAAGGAGGAGGTCATAATTTTGGATAGAGAAAGAAAGATAAGAACTAGAAATGTTCACATTGTGGTGTTCCTGGTCAAGATAAAGAAAATTGCTTTAAGTTATTGGTTATCCTAATTGGTACGATGAATTGATGAAGAAGAAAGGTGTTACATGGAGAAATCAAGCAACTAATCCTACCTCTAAGGCCCTGGTGAATATGGCCAATGTTATAGTAGAGAATCTATATTCTTTCTCTAAACAGACACAGGAGGACTTTGACAATGAAATTGCTGCAGCTGTTACCAGAGAATTTTAGAAGCTAATCAAGTACAAAGGAGTTGTTGAACCATGAATAACAAATTACCTGAGCTACACAGGTAATACTCATCCTATTATTCTAAGTGTTTTTTTATATTATAAAATAGAAGATTTATGGATAGTAGACTCAGGAGCAATAAATAATATCTGTTTAGAAAAGTCTTTTTTTTTTCACACTCTTACCAAAACTGTTAATCACACCTTTGTTCAATTACAAAATATAACCACACAAATTTTTAAACAAACTAGAACCATATCCCTTGGCAGGCTTACACTTAACCAAGTTTATTATATACTAGATTTTCCCTTCGATTTTCTTTCTGTAAGCAAGATAACATATGAATTACTAACAAAAATTACCTTTTATGACACACATTGTGAATTTCAGGACCTAGTCACTGATGAAGTGATTGCTGTTGGAAAAGAGCATCAAGGATTGTACATTCTTGACAAATCTTGTTTCACTGTGGATACCATTCTTGAATTTTGTAATAAGAGATCTTCTATACTAGTAGTGTATTAGAATGATCTTTTTGTTAAGACTACAAATACTTGTCTTATTGCTATTCCAACTATACATAGTCAAAATAATGTTGTACTTATTAGTTTATTACATAATAGATTAGGTCACACTTCATTTTCTAAAATTTCACATTTACATGTTTCCCTTAATGATGATAGAGATGCTGAGCATGTTTGTGATACTTGTGATTTATCTAATAAAAATAGATTACCTTTTCCTATTAGTCAAACTATCACCTCATAAACATTTCAGCTCATACATGTTGACTTTTGGGGTCCATATAAGATTCCTTCAATCACTGGAGCACATATCATTTTGACCATTGTAGATGATATCTCTAGGACTACTTGAACTTTTTTTATTACAAAACAAGGGACAAACTTTGGTCCACCTTAAGAATTTTTTTTCTATGATCCAAACTCAGTTTGGAAAATAAGTTAGAACCTTAAGAAGTGATAATGGTACAGAGTTTTGTAATAAAGAAATTGACTAGTTTCTTATTATTCAGGGAACTATACATCAAAGATCTTGTGTTTATTCTCCACAACAAAATGGTGTAGTGGAGAGGAAAGAAAAACATTTATTAGAAGTTGCTAGAGGTTTACTATTTTATTCTGGTTTTCCTAAATAGTTTTGGGGGGAGGCTGTGTTAACTACTACCACAATTATTAATAAGCTTCTTATTAAGGTTTTAAGCTAGAAAACTCCTTTTAAGTTGCTAATGAATGAATTACCAGACTATAGTAATATAAGAGTGTTTAGATGCCTGTGCTATGTTACTAATAGTACCACATAAAGACAAGCTGACTGAGAGAGCAAACCTATGTGTTTTTGTGGGATATACCATGGTACATAAAGGTTTTAAATTGTATGATTTACTGCTCACAAATTTCTTATTTCTAGAGATGTAGTTTTTTATGAACACATCTTTCCTTATAAGAATCCTACTGTTTCTCCTACTTATCCTTTTACAAATGATTTAGATGTACTTGTTTTTCCTTTACCTATGCCTAAAGATCTAATTACTTTTCCCTCTCCTGTGACACAATCTATTTCTCCAAATCTAAAACCCTCATTAAATTCTATTTCTCCACCTATTAATGATGGTGTCACTAACTCTAGTGTGACTCTACCACCTTCACTTCCACCTATTAGACATAGTCATAGAATAAAGAAACCTTTAGTTTGGCTTCAAGATTATGTCACTGGTCTGACTAAAGGATCCTTTACTTCTCACCCTTTACAACTTACACCTTTTCCCATAGATGATTCTGAACAGTTAACTTTTATTACTAATGTATCTACTGTTTATGAACCTACTTTTTACCATCAAGCACAAAGTGATCCCAATTGGGAAGAGGCAATGCAGAAAGAAATACAAGCTTTAAAGGATAATGGTGCCTGGATTTTACCTTCTTTATCTAAAGGTAAGAAAGCCATTGGGTCTAAGTGGGTGTATAAGGTGAAGTACAAACCAGATGGATCCGTGGATAGATAAAAAGCAAGGATTGTGGCTAAGGGCTTTAATCAAATAGAAGGCTAAGATTATGGGGGAAATTTTTCTCCTGTGGTAAAAATGGTCATTGTCAGGTTGCTTTTAGCAGTGGCAGTAGCATCTAAGTGTCATATTCATCAAGTTGACATTAATAATGCTTTGTTGCATGGTTGTTTAGATGAGAAGGTTTTTATGAAGCCACCTCCTGGTATCCTTATTCTTCTAACCAAGTCTGTTTTCTTAAAAGGTCATTGTATGACCTTAAGCAAGCATCTAGGTAGTGGAATAAAGAATTTACTACAGCATTGCAGGACTTTGGAGTGGTTCAATCATCCAATGATCATTGTTTGTTTGTGAAACATATTGCTGCAGGGTTTTTGGTAGTATTTATCTATGTAGATGATGGATTGATTGCCAACAACCATATTTCTAAAGTTTAAAATGTTAAAGATTTTTTACATGCTAAGTTTACTATCAAGGACCTAGGTGTGGCTAAATATTTCATTGGTATTGAACTACTGTATTCTTCAAAAGGACTTCATCTTAGTCAATGAAAGTATATTTTAGATTTGTTACAAGATATTGGGTTTACAGCTTGTAAACCTGCTGCAGTGCCTATTTATGCTACTGTTAAATTGCAAACAGAAGGTTCTTCCTTGTTGACTGATGATGCATCTTATAGAAGGCTTGTTGGTAGGTTACTTTATTTGAATATGACTAGGCTTGACATATCTCATGTCACATAGCAGCTGAGTCAATTTATGTCTCATCTAGAGAGCATTATTTAAATGCCTATCTTAATGTCGTCAAGTATCTCAAGGGGACTATAGAAACCTGCTTGTTTTTTTCCAGCAGATTCTACATTTTCTTTGGTTTCCTATTATGATGTAGACTAGGCTGCTTGCAAAGATACCAGAAAATTCTTGACTGGTTATTATTGAAGGATGAAATGTGAGTCACGCAGCAAAAGCTAAAAAGATTTTTGAAAATTTGATGTGACTCGATTTTTGATTTTTAAAACTTTTTATAAAAACATGCTAAAACACTTTTAGCATGGTTGATTTAGTTATTCATTAAACTCTTTAATGAATAGCTAAACCTAAGTTTTAACCCATATTCTTATCAAGAATACTTAACCAATCATTGTGCAAAACACCATAGCAATAAAGAAGGGATTAGATGTATCAAATACCTCAACTCCCTACTTCGTTTAGCTCCTCAAGTGCAAAGCCTTTAGCTCGACTCACACCGAAGCTTTCCTAATAGCATGGGTCTCCTTGTCTACTTGAAGAAGCTTGAACCCTTATTTGGTTGCCCAAATATTTAGTTCTAACTTGAGAACTTGATACCCTTGGGGATTTGTTTGGACTTTGAACTCCACACACACTCCTTCTCAAGGATTTAGAACTAGAGTTTATAGTTGAATAACTTTTATTTAAAAATAAATTCCCTCTCACTAAAATGGTGTGTTGATTTGAACCTTCTCTCTCTAACTGTTAGAGAGCTTCTCTCTCTTGCTTAATGGAGAAGAAGATGAATAGTGAATTGTTCAAATCTCTTAAGGTAAAAAGATGACAACCCACTTCTTATATACCTATGCCTTTTCCAACCAAACTTCCTTAAATTAAGGAAGAGTT
>CAOJBK015920007.1:0-10755 GCA_948294925.1 Codiaeum variegatum | reverse complement strand
AAAGATCCCAAGTATTGTTGACATATGTAAATTGACTTAATAATTAAAATTACACTATTTAATAATAAGTTGATTAGAGGAATAAAAAGGATTACTAGTCAATAAATTAAGACTTGGTAATCATTTATTTGAAGGAAAGATGACACTTGTTACTCCCTCCATTCTCAAATAAGTGGTTATTTTATTTTTCGTACCTAAGTATCAAAAATAAATTTATAAAAAAAATATTTAAAATTATAATATAAAAAATATATCAATACGTTTGTTTCGAATAGTACTTTAATAAGATTATATTTTTATAATTTTTTATTTATATATTTTAAAAATAATTGAATGTCAAAATTTATCATTAATAAATATAATGAACATTTATTTCAAAATGGAGGGAATATTATTATAGTTTGACGTAAGTAATATTTAACCAGCAAGCCGGCGAAAACTAAAATTAATTAATTTTTTTAAATATGTAAACATACTTACATACATATTTTAAAAATATGATAAATTTGGAAAGACATCAAATCTTTATATTTCACAGACTATATTACATCAGAGGCTGAAATTCATTAAATCCAAAACATAATTTAGTCATAAGTGCTTTTTTTTATATATAAAAGATTTCATATTTGATTTTCCCTCACTAAAAAAAATAGGAATAAAATTAATTCATTAATTAAAAGCACTTTCATTAAAAAAAAAAAAGTTAGGATAAGCAAATTTGAAACAATAATTGACTTAGTATTTGCAGAAAAACGGGAGTGGTAGGGACCTTTGAGTCCCTTTCTCCTAATAAATTTTGGATTAAAATGCATTGAAAAATTTCTAAAAATCCAATAAAACTTTCTAAAAGTCTTATTCATTTATTTTTCTTTGTTAATGACCCTACAAACACTGACTCTCCCAATTCTTAATTGGTTAGGTTAATTTGCCTTAATTCTTACTCTCTTTTTTTTTTTGAATTAAATTAAATTGGGACTTTTTTATTTTTTATTTCATGAGGAAAAAGAAAAGAATATAAACTAAAAGAATGCAAATTTTCGTATATCTAAACATGAGAGACTGCAACTTCACTACTTATTAACACTTCTCCCAGCTATGCTTTAGCCATCTCTTGAAAAATTTGAGTTCTATAATGAGAAAATTTGTATTAGAAATCTAAGTACAAGTACATTAAGAAAATCAAATCCATTTTCACAATCTAACATATTTAAACACAATTTATCTTCATCACATGATGACAATCTCCTGTTGACAACCATTTTATTGAATTCAAGAAAGTAAACAATTCAAAGAAATCAAGAAACAACTCTATTAAACATTTCTCATTCATAGATAGCGCTTTCTTATAGTTTTGTCTCATCTCTATGACGCGCTTTTAGTGTATTTCTTCTATCTTCTTCGTTTCAATTTGTTCTTGCATTTCGTTTTCAACATCTCTTTTGAATTCATTCCCTATTTTTGTCAAATTGTTGTTTTCATGGCGAGCAGTAGCAACAACTTAGAAAATTTGTTTAGAGAAAAATTGAAGGGGATAATAATAGAAGATGAAGAGGAAGGTTGGGAGATAGGCAATGAAGATTTAACGGAGGTGCACAACGAACTGAAATATGCCCTTGTAGGTAGATTTCCGACAGATAAACTAATTAATTTTGGAATAATGAAACAAACTTTGGCAGCACTATGGAGGCCTCGCAGAGGGCTGACTATAACAGATTTGGGACAAAAATACTACCTATTCAGGCTTTATCATGAATATGATATGGAGAGAATCATTGAAGGCATCCCTTGGATGTTTGAGCAGAATTTACTCATCCTCAATAAGGCCGAGACCTATCTCTCATTGACATTTGGGTTCAAATATACAATTTTCCACTTGGTTTTATCTCAGAAAAAATATTGAAAGGTATAGGGGATTATGTAGGGATTCACAAACTATTAGACCCAATTAATTTTGTAGTGGCATGGAAGGAGTTTGTCAGATTAAGATGCTCCATAGATGTAGAACAACCTCTTAAATGACAAATGAACCTAAATAAGAAAGGAGGATAATGGTTCTGGATCGATTTCAAATATGAAAGGCTGCCCACCTTCTGTTTCATCTGTGGATTACTTGGGTATGGTGAACAGTTCTCTGACCTTAATCTCAAACTCAAAAGAGGAAAAATTGAGAAAGCATATGGTCCAAAATTAAGAGCTCAAATCAGAAATGGAAGAACATCGATCGGAGAACGATAGCTCCGACCTGAAGGAGTGGCAGACGAGGAATGGGACAGTGGAGCTTGGAAAGGAAAATCAAATTTAGGAAAGAATCATAATTGGGAAGGAAATAACATGATCAAAGGTGGAACTCGTGGAGACAAAACGTGGATTGATAGAGAGAATTCGATGGAATCAATCAAGCAAAATATGGTAGCAGGGGAATCTCAACCAAGAAAGGAAAATGGCATTAATTTGGAAAGTGAAAAAGATAAGGAAGGCTTGATTCATAGATACGAAAAGGCGTAGAACTAATGATGAAAATGAATTAGGCCAGGATTCTAGTAAAGTGAGAGAAGATGGGCTTATGGACCAAGATGATTATGAAAATAATGAAATGGCTACCAATCCAAAAAAACGTAGGGTCCAAGCCTGCCAAGTGCAATGAGTACCATATCTTGGAATTGTCGTTGTATGGCTAACCCACGTGCAATTTGATACTTTAAGGAAATGGTCATTCTTTATAGGTCGAACATTGTTTTCTTAATGGAAACTAGAGTTTAAGAGAAGCAAATAAAAAAAGTCCAAAGCATTCTGGGCTTTGATGGACTCTTTGTTGTCAACAACGATGGGCTTAATGGAGGGCTTGCTTTGTTAGGGAGACACAAAGATATGATGTCTATTCTGAATTATAGTAGCCACCATATCGACGCCAAAGTCACCATAGAAAATTTTGGCACTTGGAGACTCACAGGTTTCTACGGGAACCCAGAGAGAGGAGGGAGAAGGGAGTCGTGGGAGCGCTTGAAGAATCTATCTAAGCTTTCAGATATGAAGTGGGTAGTGATGGGAGACTTCAACGACATTCTATTTCAAGAAGAGAAAAGAGGAGGGCGTGTTCAATCTCAATGGCGACTCCATAGGTTCGGGGAAACAATTGAAGAAAGCAATCTTGAAGATTTAGGTATGACTGGATACCCTTTTACGTGGGAGGCGAAGAGGGGGGATAGAGATTGGATAAAAGAAAAGCTAGACAAGGCTTTCGCAAATGAGCAGTGGAGAAGAAATTTTAATGAACCCTCTGTTATGATGATTGAATACTCATCTTCTGATCATCTTCCCATTTTCTTGAAGATTGAGAAGAAATTACTTGTGGTATAAGGCAAAATATTTAGGTTTGAAAATGTGTGGACCAAGGATAGTGAATGTGAAAACATTATCAGAAGGTGTTGGAACAATGGGCAAACAGAGCATATCACTTAAAAATTTAATCGTTGTGGGGAACAACTCCAAGTTTGGTAAGGTGGGAATATGAACAAAATAAAAGAAGAGCTGGGAAAAATTAGAAATCAGATAAGAATTTTAAGAAAATGTAGAGACATGAGAGGTATAGATTAATTCAAAAGAGCCAACTTCAAATTGGGAAAGTTATTTGGAGAACAAGAAGTGTATTGGAGACAAAGAAGCAAGCTTTTCTGGCTAAAAAATGGTGACACCAATTCTAAATTTTTTCACCAATTTGCTTCTATGAAAAGACAAAAAATTAAAATCAGGAGACTAAAAGATGAGAAAGGTGACTGTCATGAGGATGAAGGAGAAATCAATAGTATTATTGTTGATTATTTCAGAAATATTTTTTCTTCAAATGGTCACACTACAAATGTGATTATTGATTCAGTTAAAACACAGGTGATGCAAGAGCAAAACAATGATCTCATGAAATCCATAATAGAAGCAGAAATGAAATCAACTGTATTCAGTATGTAGGTTGAAAAGTCTCCAGGCCCCGACGGATTGAACCCAGCATTTTTCCAAAGGTATTGGGATATTGTGAGAACTGATTTATTGAATCTTTTTAATGATTTTTTTATAAACACTGCTCTTCCTGAAGATATAAACAATACCCATATAGTTCTTATTCCCAAGAAGTCTTCAACAGAAAGAATGGTTGATCTTAGGCCTATTTCGTTATGCAACGTGGCTTATAAAAATAATTCCAAAGTTCTATCTAATAGTCTTAAAGTAGTTTTGAATCACATCATAGCTCTAAATCACAATGCTTTCCTTGAGGGAAGATTAATTATGGACAACATCTTGATAGCTTTCGAATTAAACCACCAACTGAAGAGAAAGAGTCAAGGGAAAACATGGTGGGCAACACTGAAATTGGATATGGCAAAGGTTTTTGATAGAGATGAGTGGGATTATTTGAAGAACGTGATGCTAAAACTTGGTTTCAATGCTGAATGGGTTAATAGAATCATGTACTGCATTTCCACAGTTATAAACATAATGCTACATGAAGAAAAGGAACTTGGTCTTATTGAGCCAAAGAGAAGCTTAAGACAAGAAGACACATTGTCTCCTTACCTATTTCTTCTATGCATGGAGGGATTAAGCAGTTTGTTGAACAAATTAGAAAATAATGGGTTAGTGCATGGTTGCAAAATTGCCAGAACGGCTCCATCGGTGTCCCATCTTTTGTTCGCTGATGATTGCTTTATGTTTTTTAGACCTAAAGAGGTTGAAACTTTGATGATAAAGAAACATTTAGATTGGTATGAAGACTCATTAGGTCAGCTGGTGAACTTTGACAAATCAGCAATCTCCTTTAGTTATAACACACAAACGGCTACCAAGGAGATGACTCTTTCCATCCTCAAAGTGAAAGAAGTTTCAGATCACGGCTTATATCTGGGAGCTCCCACAATCATTGATAGGAATAAGAAATAAATGATGGGATATGTGAAAGGGAGAATTTGGGATAAAATCAATTTCTGGAAATCTCAAAACTTATCATAAGCTGGCAAAGAGGTCTTACTCAAATCTACCACTCAATCTATTCCAAATTACCTGATGAATATTTTTTTACTTCCAAAAAGCTTGTGCAATGAGATCAAAACTCTTATGAATGGTTACTAGCGGGGCAACAACAAAGGAAGCAGTAAGGGAATCAAATGGCTAAATTGGAAAAAGCTATGTAAGCCCAAAGAAGCAGGAGGCATGGGTTTCAAAGATCTTTTTGAGTTCAACATTACAATGGTAGGCAAAAGCATTTGGAGATTGTTGGACAATGATAAATCACTAGTAGCTCATATTTTAAAAGCTAAGTATTATCATAACACATCTCTTTTTTCAGCTGACCTTGGAGCAAATCCAAGTCTAACTTAGAGGAGCCTTTAGGAGGCTAAAAATTATCTTGCTAGGGGGTTTAGGATCACTATTAGGACTGTGGATAATGTTTGGATTTGGAGAGACCCTTGGTTAGGGAGAGAAAATGATGGCAAGGTTGTGTCTATGGTGAGAGTAGGATTAGAGGAGGTTAAAGTTACTAGTTTATTTAAAGTTGACAAAAGTGAATGGGACATTGATATTCTTAAAGAATTATTTAAGGATACTGATTTTAGTAGAATTGTCAGTATTAATTTAAGGCACAACATTGAGAGAGATCATTGGGTTTGGGTAGATAATAGGAATGGGGCTTATACGATCAAGAGTGCATACAAATTTATTCAAGGTGAGGATGTCACTACTTTGAGTGGGGTTTGGAAGGGAGTGTGGAAGTTGAGGGTGCCTCCAAAGGTTAGAAATTTTGTGTGGGGAGAGTGTAACAAAAGTGTGCCTACTAATTCTAATCTTGTTTTCAGAAAAGTTAACATTTCTAAAGATTGTCCAGTTTGCAAGAAAGATATGGAAACTCTTCTTCATGCTCTATACAGATGTCCCTTCACAAGAGACATATGGCAATTTCCAAGACCCAATGTTGCAACACCAAACTCAAATAAAGCTTTGGAATGGATATCTTTAACAATTGATAGACTCAAAAGTGAAGAAATTTGTGTTTTTGTGATCATTTGTTGGAAAATCTAGAATGTTTGTAATATTTGTGTGTGGCAGAACAAAAAAAGCACTGTGATTGATGTACTTAATGGTGTTGACTGAGTTCTACAACAATGGCGAGCAACACAAGCTAGCAAGGATCGAATCTCTACTAACTATGAAGGACATCAAGACGGCAAAATCATATGGAATCCCCCACCTAAAGACAAGACAAAGATCAATTGTAATGCATCAATCTTCAGTAATTCGAACAACTATGGTATAGGAGCAATTATTTACAATGAAAATGGCGACTTCATCATGGCAAAAATCTGGAAATGGCATGCCAACATCTCACCATTTGACGCATAAGCGTATAGCATCCTCGAAACTCTGTCTTGGATCAATGATAAGCAACTAGATAACTTCATCATTGAATCTGATTGTATGCAAGTGATAGCAGAACTTCATTCTCCAAATGCTCACTCTTTAGCTCCAAACACTATGGAAAATGGTCGAGCTCTTTTACAACACTTCAAAAATGTTCAATGCATTTTTGTTAGGCAGTCTGCGAATGAGCTAGCTCACAAGCTTGCAAGAGCTTCTTATTCAATGTCAGATTGCAAGGAGTAGATTTCTGACCCTCCTGAGTTCATCCTAGATGAAATTTTGTATGACAAAAACTTTTAATAATAGTTCTTTATTTGATTTCAAAAAAAAAAAAAAGAAAGTAAACAATGTTGTTCACATGATAACTTGGTACTGGTGACTAGACATGGGCAACGATTTGGAATCGCCGGTTCCGATAATGTTCTAACTTCTCTAAATTTCAAATTTTAACTGGCCCTTAAACCCTCTAATCCAATTACGATTCACGGTTCATACAACTCCGGTTCACATACGATTACAGTTATGATTTTATACGATTTTGATTTCGATCATAAAATTTTAGAAACATATATCTAGTTTCATCATAAATTTTAATTATTTAATTTAGTAAATAAAAATTTTAAAAAAAAGTGACTTATATTAGTTATTCATTTTTTTTTATTGAATATTAAGTATTTAAAATTTTATTTTTATATATAAAATATTTTATAATTAATTTTTATATAAAATTTTATTTTAATTATTTAGATTTGTGAGAATTTGATAAGACATTTGATTTTTTTTCATTCACATAAATATATAAAATTAAAATAAAATTAAATATATATTCTACACAGGTATATAACTATATATTTATAAATAAAAGAATATATATATACAATTCATACTGTTCGAACGGCCCAATCTCATGACCCTTAATCGGTACATGAACTTCTAGTTCTACAGTCTTATTTATGAACCAAAATCATTAACCGATCCGATTTAAAGTTTGAATCAGTCTGATTTACGGTTTGAATTGGCTTTGCCGGTATAGATTTGTGACCAATCAGTAAAAAAATTTATAATTTCATCACAGGCCCTTCAAGAGAGTGTCTGCGATAACAAAAAATAAAAGCATTATGACTATTTTCTCATCATCAAGGTAAGAAAAAATTGCTGAAACAAAAATCAAGGGCCAATAAAGGTGGAACTAGAGTGCTTCAAAAACAACTTCTCCAATAGGCAAAACGCATTAAATATTTACCTAAGTTGATTGGTCCTTGAGCGGATTCCATGTTAACTCCAAGACATTGATCACTAAATTAAAAAGTGAAAGCTTGGGCTTGAGAAACTTTTGGGCTATTAGGCCCATAAAATTCATTAGGATAAGTAATATTATTGAACTAGACAAAGTAACAACCAATGAAATCAAAATCGGATAAAGCACTCGGCTGAGCTTTGCCATGAAGCAAAAAAGCAACAGCCATTAAAGGGATATGGAAGCAGTTGCCTATCACAGTTATCTAAGTTAGCAAAGACATGACCAACTCTAAACAAGGGCATGAACCAATATTTTTGAACTAGGTTCTGCCTTTCCTACATGGTGCTAGAATTTGAAAGAATAAAGAGAAATAACCAGAAAGATACAAAGTCAATGAACTGTCTAAATAATGTTAGTTATGACTGAGTTTCATTTCATAAATAAAAAATAGCTTAGGTTTCAGTAGAATGAGCTAATGGGTAAAAATACTTTTCCACTCTGATAAATATCATGGAAACATTAATGCTCATTATCCAAAATCATATACATATGGGCTTAAAAACCTTGTTCAATTTCCTCCCAAGTGCAGGGCTAACCTTGTTTCTTGTCATTCAACTTACATGTTTATCATATGCATCAAAATCAACAAGGACAACCCGAGTAACATATCACACAAACAACATAAGTAATTAAACGAACTAACCAGCTCATTCACCTTTGTCCCCAGCACTCATATCTACATGATACGAGTCTATCCAGAATGGGTCAAAAAAGACTTTGGGCCCCTAAAGGCATTCAAAAGCCTAAAAAACTAGACTGAAGCCTAGGTCCATGTCACCTTCAGCATCCACCTTTGGTATAGAAGGCTTTGGCCACTTACCGAATGCATGAAGAATGCTTCGAGGATACATCTCGCGGCCATCTATGCCCCACAGATTCGGACACGTGTTAGGAGCTTATTAGTGACACGTGTCCATCCCCTTGATAAATATCATGTCGTGTTTTGCAGAGAGGCTACCATGTGGACCACTCACAATGTGCCATGTGATCTAAGAATTACTATAAATAGCCTATGATGTCACACTTTTCAAGGTATGTTCACAAAACCTAAAAACTATCAAAATATATACTTTCAAATGGGCTCATAATGAGTCCAAAGCGTAGGTCGTTGCCAGGAAACACTCCTGACCCTTTTAACTCATCATTACTTATTGTGCAAGTATCTAAATTCAATCCGGTTCCAGCACAGAGATCAAAAGTTATTAAGCAACGAGCTTATCAATTGGCGCCATCTGTGGGAAACACCACAAACATCGAATACTTTTCCTGATTTCAGAAAACTTGATTTCTTCCTGATTGTTAGTGATGGATGACCCTCAAAATGACAAAAATCCCAATGTTGACTATTCTCCAAATCAACCACCGGGAAACAATAATCAAGAAACTCCTCCTCCACCCACCCATACTAGTACCACTCTTGATCCTAGGGGCTCTTTCCAGGCCTGGACAGATCTCTTTAGAAACGCCCAAACAAGCCTTATTTTGATCACACCCCACCAAGCCTCAACTAGTGCACCCCTAAACTTATCAACGGAATGGGATAACAGACATTGGGATGTCCTTGGTGCACTAGCCCCACTCCTGCAGCTCTTGCAGAATCAGAACCGAATGGGATGACAGACAAATGAAACCCCGGCTGTGGATCCAGCCAGGACTTGACTCTTCCAAACACCTGAGGGAGGGAGAGAAGATGAGCCGAGGGCAGCAACTAGTCAGCCCAGGTCGGAAGGTAGAGCCGTGAGAAGTAACCCGGAGGGGGGGGGGGGGGGGGCACAACCAATAGAGTGGGGGGAGATGAATGGAGGAGGCAAAGTGGTCAAAATAATGAAAGCTCAACGGACTTCGCAGAGTCCACAACCAACGAAGAAGTAGCGCAGAGGGAAAGAAGAGAAGGTTGCTCTGCGAGATCGCAGGAGGGAAACTCTCGAGCCTCGCGATCTCGAAGAAAGGAGCACGAAGTTACTTATAACCAGCCGAAGGATGTGAGGAAAATGATGAAGAAGTGTGTGGAAGAATTTGGAGGAGGAAGAAAATCGGGAGATAGAGACCTCAAGCTGGAGCTCAAATCCCCATTTGTTGAAAAGGTGGCAAGTTATCGAATGCCAAGCAAATTTAAAGCTCCAAATATAGTAAAGTATACTAGATCTACAGACTTGTGAGCACACATCTTGAATTACAATCATGAGATAGAACTCCAAATGGGTGACGACGAAGCACTTTGCAGAGCTTTCCGAGGGTCGCTGGATGGAGCAGCCACTAAATGGTATGACAGTCTTAGAGAGGGAAGAATAGAAAGTTTCAAGCAGTTAGTAGAAAGCTTTATGAAAAGATTCATGGCCAGTATCCCAATGGAAAAGCAAACATAGGCCTTGGAGCTCGTGAAGCAGGGACCAGAGGAACCCCTGAGAGATTTCCTGGCTAGGTTCAATACAGAGGCCTTGAAAGTAACAAATTTGAACCAAGCTAGAGAGGTTGAGGCTCTACATAAGTACGTTACACATGCCGACTTCTTTAAAAAGTTATCAAGGAAGCTTCCTAATAGTCTAGAAGAGGCAATGGCAATCGTGCAAAAATATATCAGACAGGATGATGCTTTTCGGGTAAGACAGTTTCCCCAAAAGCGGAAGGCGGAGTAGGAGGATACCTCATCAAGAAATAAGAAAGTCGGTGATAAAGGAACATATGGATCTAAGGCAAGGGGTTCACAGAATGAGAAGGCAAGGGAGCCAATGAAGAGAACCTTTGATGTAACCAAGTTGACCCCGTTGAATGCTAGACCTGAAACAGTTTTTGCTGTATTCTAAGATCAGAACATATGGAAGAAGCCTGGGCCAATCAAGTAAGATCTTGATAAGAGAGATAGAACAAAGTTTTATAAATTCCACAACACTCATGGTCTTACCTCAGACTCTTGCAGGCACTTGATGGAGGAGATTGAAAGGTTGATCAAATAGGGCTACTTATGGAGGTTTGTTAGGGATAACCAAAACACAGAACCGCCTGCGGGGAACGATGGAATGGCGGGAGATATAGCATGTCTAACATGAGGT
>CAOJBK015919184.1:0-11174 GCA_948294925.1 Codiaeum variegatum | reverse complement strand
ATTACTTACGAATTAGGGATTTAACCTTTTGAGAAAGGGTTAAATCTAGTTTTGAAGGAATACCCATTTGATGCTTGAATGATATTTCAATGAGTTTAATGATTGGTCTTGCAATTGTGGTTAAAACGAGCAGAGGTCTATGTAGATGCTCTATCTCACTATTGTTTTATCTTAAGTCTTGCATTTTCTTGAATTTACTCAATTAGTTTAGTTAATTAAAATTTAAATTTTTAGTTAAACATAAATCAAAATTGCTATTAATTGCGAGCTAGACAATAGTAGAGGAGAGTGAGTTGGTGCTTGATTGATCAATTGAATTTTCTCTTAGAAGAAAGATATTGGGACTCACGTGGATTTACTACTTAATACGTCCCTGTGCACTTGCATGTGTTTACCGATGGAGCGTTATCAAGTTTTGGTGTCGTTGTCGAAGAATATTTGGTCGAATATGATCAACACTAATAATAAATCTAAAGCTATTGATTTTACCTTTAATTTTCTTTTTATTTAGTTATTTTTCCTCTTTTGATCTCATTTCACGTAACAATGTATGACCAGAGCTAACTCCTCCGGACTACTTCCTTACAATCAAGAAATTCAATGGATTTCAAGGCTACAAAAGTAGGAGTAAGAGTTAGCTTTGGCAAGAGGCAACCCCCTTTCATGAGATTCCTAAAAATACACCAGTTTAAGGGGTGAAAGAAGGTATTGAAGAAGTGGATATAAAGGTACCTTAAGTGAATATGAAGGGAAACAACGTTAGCAGTGGGAATAATAATGGAAATGGCAATGTTAACAGAAACATCAAGGAGTCAGTGATGGAAATGGCTATAGTGACCAAGTATAGAGGACTATGTAACAGAAACATCAAGGAGTCGATGATGGAAATAGCCATAGGGCCCAAGTACAGAGGACTATGTAAGACTTCGCACGAGCGAACTTGAATGACATTGGTGGTCCAATTCGAAGGCCACCTATGGACATCAACAATTTCGAGATAAATTGGCTATCATAGGCATGATCCAAAACTCATGTTAGTATGGGGGTTTGGCTCATGAAAACCCACATATCAATATTGATGAATTTGTAGAGATATGTGATACGTTCAAAATGAATGGGGTATCGGAGGATGTAATTAAATTGAGGTTGTTTCCTTTCTCCTTGAGGGACAATCCGAAATAAATGGTTGAAGTCTTTTCCTCCTAGTCACTTCATTGTATGGGGACAATTAGCAGGGGCTTTCCTAGAGAAATATTTCCCTTCCGCCAAGACCGCAAAACTTATACACGAGATTTACTCTTTTATGCAAACGAAATGACAATCCATCTATGAATATGAAGGTTGGGAATGGTTTAAAGATTTTTTTCCTAAGTGACCACATCATGGTTTCATATTATGGAAACAAATTGAGACCATCACCATCAGTCTTAATTACAATAATTGAAAAATATTAATAGCCGCCGGAGGAGGATCCTTAAACCAAAAGACCCTAGAAGAAATTTAGGAATTGATTGAAGAGATGTCGTGGGCATACTATTAATGGCTACCTTTGCCTAGAGACATGCCAAGGATAAAGGCACCGGGGGCACATGTCGTTGATTTAGTCACTTCTCTCTCAGCACAAGTTGAGGCGTTGAGTAAGAGGGTTGATGCTTTCACTTCGGGTGTCTCTAGGGACTAAACAATGCTTTTTGAGAATTATAGTGGTATCAACATGCATAAGTGCAACATGGTTGAGGCTAGTGGGTCGAGTGAAAGTTAAGAATATGCTAAATTTGCTGGGGAAATGCAAATGGGTCGCAACAACCCTTATTCAAACACCTATAATCCCGGGTGGAGGAACCACACTAATTTTTCATTAAGAGACCAACATGAGCCAAAGGGTCCTCCATCGGGATTTCAATAAAGTCCCCCTATATAAGCTCAACCCCTTCCACCTAAAAAGAGCAATCTTAAAAAAATGATGGAGAAATTTGTGCAATCCATCGATACTAGATTCCAAAACCAAGAGGCCATCAATAGGAGCACATAAGCCTTCTTGCAAAACTAGAGAAACTCAAGTAGCTCAAAATTCCAAGCTCTTGAGTGAGAGGTAGCCGGGTTCCTTGCCACACAACACTAAAGCCAATTCTAGGGTGGAACTCAAGGCAAACACTTTTAGGAGTTGAAGAAATTTGAAGGAGGTTGAAAAGTCCAAGGTTATGGTTCAAGTGCATGAAAGGGTTGAAGAAGAGAGCAAAATTGAAAAGGTTGACAAGGAAGAGAAAATTCAAGAGAAAGAAGTGGTAAGGCCCAAGTCTCCAATTCTGGATTACAAGCCTTGGGTGCCATATCCGGTGAGGCATAGGAAAAGTTCATCGAAGCCCGATTATGGTAAGTTTCTTTCCCTTTTCAAGAAATTATACATAAATATTCCTTTGGTAGATGCCCTTTTATAGATTCCCAAGTATGCGAAATTTTTAAAGGAATTACAAGTCAAAAAGGGTAAGTTGGAGGAAGTCTCCATTGGGCAACTCTTAAAGGAAAGCTTAATGAATTTGAGAAAGCTACCAGAAAAGCTTAAGGATCCAAAGATTTTTACTATCCCTTGCACTCTTGGTTGCCTAAAGATTAAAAATGCTTTGGCCATTCTTAGGGCTAGTGTTAGCTTAATGCCCTATAAAGTCTTTAAGGCTTTAGGTCTAGGTGAGCCCAAGACCTCACTTTATAGTGTTCAACTATTGGATATGTCTGTTATCTACCCTAAAGGTATCATTGAAGATGTGTTGGTCAAGATTGGCCATTTTGTATTTCCTATTTACGTAATAGTTGTGGCAATGGAAGACAATGTTGATAACTCACTAATATTAGTTAGGCCTTTCTTGGCCACAGTCCGTGCCATCATTAATGTGTATGAGGGATAATTAAACTTTAGAGTTAGAAATGAGAGCATTATTTTCCTACTTTCAAATGATCATACACACACACAACCCTTTAAGCAAATTAGCTTTTGTGCATCACTTGTTGAAAATGGAAGCACAAGGGGGGACTTTAGGGTGGTTAACAATGTTATGGTTGAGTGTGTTAAAAAATAGGAAAAGAATGAACTGATGGGTAAAGAACATGTGCCAATGAGTTCCCAAAGAAGGAGGGAAGTAAGCCTAAGAGAGTGGGCAATAATAAGGTAAGCAAGAAGAGCAAGGAAAAGCTAAGGCAAGGAAATAAGGTATGGTTGCCAAAAGCTCTTCTTGAATCATGTTTAAAATTCTTAAACTCAAGTGTCCATGGAACTATTGACTTAGCATGCCTAGGTCTTGAGAAATTTGGGTTCCATGAAGGCTACAATGAGTCCTTAGAGGTGGGGTGAAAGCCCTACCTAACATCCAGCTAAGACGACATTAAAGAAGCGCTTGGTGGGAGGCAACCCACCAGTTTAAAGTTTAAGTAGTTTCTTTCTGGTTTTTGTTAATTTTCTTAAAATTTGTGAGTGAAAGAAGGTATGATGCTTGATCTTGAGGTTGTGCAAGTGTTCTTAGGGCTTATATCGTCAAGAAATGGTAAGTGGTTTGGTCCACGGGATTCACCAAAATTCGTGACACAAACCAAGGGGAAGTTAAAAGTTAAGGAAAATCTAATTTTTGCTAGCTCATGCCGTTAAGTGTGGCCATGAGACAGGAAAAAAATAGGTGATTGAAAATTTTAGAAATAGTAGCTTACTATTGGCTCACAGCCTGGTCTTATGCCCATGAGGGGTATTCTTGAGCCAAGCCTGTGCTATTATTTTTGTTTATGCTTTTATTATTGGCCACAGCATGGACTCAAGCCCGTGAGCCAGGCTGGATCTACTATGTTATGTGGTATTTTTCCCAAGAAGTAGTTCATGGTCTGGTCTCATGCCCATGAGGGGTGCCCGTGAGCCAAACCTGAGCTGTTGTTTCCCTAATTGAATCACAGGCAGTACTCATGGCCTGGCCTCACACTCGTGAGGTCATTTTTCCATAATTTTTGAGGCTCCCATTTAACTTAAAAACATACTCTATTTAAGACCCTAAAGCCCCATAACAGACCCTGACGCCCTCTTTTATGCATTTTCTAAGTTTTCAAACACTAAAACACTCTCCTAGCTCAATTGAACAAGGATTTTGATGGCATCTGCTGCTAACACCCGCAAGTGAATGAGGTCATATCAAGTAGTATAATCCAGGTGAGTCCCGATTTTGTTCTCCCAATGGAAAATTGAGTTGCTCGATCAAAAACCAACCCAGTCTCCTCTACTACTATCTAGCTCATAATAATTTTGGATTTTGATACTAACTTTACCTATTTAAACTTTAAACTAAACTTTAACTTATCAAAATTTTAGAGAAATTGAAGATTAAAGATGGAAATTAACGATGGATTGAAGCGTCTACCTAGATTTCAACTCCTATTAACTCATATTGTAAGATTAATTAACATCCTAATAAATATCTCAATCAATCATCAATTGGATTTTTCACAAAACCTAGGTTTAACCCTTTTCCAAGAGATTAAACCCCTAATTTCTAAGTAACGGGAGATGAATCTCTTCTCAATCCTATTCAATTAGAAATTGCACTAAGATAAAGTGAAAACCAATAACCTTAGGTATTTGTGCATCTATCTCTACCAAAAACAACAAACTGATATGCTTTTGAGTGTTATAAGTCCAAACTTTCTATTTCTAGTAAAGTATGAACAACATTCATCATGAACAAGCATTCTATTGTAAATGATTTGCAAAAAATTTCAAGCTTAACTTGATGAAAAATTTCAACATTCATTAAGTAAAATTGTTAATCAATCAATACAATGGAGAAATACTTGTCCAATCTGGGTTGAAAAGTGAGTTTAGTGCATGATTAAAGCAAAAGAACAAGAAAAGAATAAGAAATTGTAGAAAATGTAAGAACCTATGAAGACCCTATACAATATTCCAACAAATACTTACAAATCTTGCTCTGGTTTGGATGAATAGGTGAAAATCCACCTTTAGAAACCTCCCTTCATCTTCTTTTCCTTTGTTCTTAGCTCTCTCAGGGTTTCAAAGAAACCTTTGGACGTTTTAGCTCTAGCTTTTGCCAAGACTCCCCTTTTTTTTTCTAAAAAAGTGGCTTTTATAGGAAGTCAAAGTGCTTGTCATGAACTGTGCCATAGACCTTCACAAGCCAATTAGCATAGGCTAAAATTTGGGGGGGGGGTGGTTAGAGGTAAAATAGCTTGTCATAGGTTGTGTCACAATTTGTGCCATAGACCATGACACGTTACTGTATCCAAATTACCAAAAATCCTCTTCTCTCAAGGGTTGTGTCACAGTCTATGCCATAAACCGTGACACGCCATTGTTTCTTTGATATCTTGCCCATTTCTCATGGGCTATCCCATAGGCCGTGAGCTAGACCGTGAGGTAGTTCTATGACCCATTTATTTTGCACTTTTTCCTTGGGTTTGCGAGCTTGAACTTTGAAATATTTCTACATAGCTCCAAAACCTATTCTAGCTTTTAAAGGACTAAAAACACTAGAACAAATAAATTAAATTCAATTTAAAGAATAAAAACCACCAAGAATATGAGGGGAAATAAAGTATATTTATCCAAATATCATATTCAAGGCAATTGCTCAAGATTTTTTTTCTTGTTTTCACGATTTTTCTTCTTCTTCTCCTTTTTCTTTTTATTTCATGTTAGTTCTTTATTTTTCTAGAGAAATTTTGAGTTAGAGTTTTTGTTTAGATATTCCATGTTAGGTTCTTTTTTTTCACTTTTTGTTGAATCTTTGAGAATAATTTGTGATTTTTAAGTGTTAATTGGTGGTTATTTTTTATATTTTGGTTGATTGTGGTATTTTAGATGTTAGTTTGATGTTAGAGTTTATAGACTTAATTTTTTATTTTTCTTGAGAATTATTTGATAAAATTTGAGTTATTATTGCATTGAATCTTTGTTACATTTTCATTTTACATGATGTGGGGGTGATTGGGTTTTTGGTTTATTCATATCGGGGTGGTTTTATATGATGCATACAATGTGTTTGATGAAATGCCAAAATGAGTTGGGGGGTCCAATTTTTCATAAAATTTCACACATTTTGTATTTATTTGGTTTTGAGAGCAACCTCCTCTCACTTTGTTTCGATTTGTTTGTATGCACCTTACGCCAGGAACTTTGCTCTCAATTGCCATATGTGTTGTGAATGTTTGCTAAGTGTGGAGGTATTTGGTGTGTGCCATGCCTATAATGTGCTCGATAAATTGCTTGAATGAGTTGGGGGCCAATGTTTGCATGACAATTAAAAGAATTTATGCTTGATTGCTTTAGAGAAAGACCCCTCATCTCAAAATTCGATGTTTTTGGCTTAATCACACCACACCATGCACAACTAAGCTTTCTTTGCCTATGATTTACATTGTGGCTTATGTTAATATGTAAGTGTGGGGGTTGGGATTTTAGTGGGGGTGCTTGGGACTCTATTTTCTTAGTTATTTGTGATATTTTTGCAAGTTCGTAGCAGTCTATTTTTACTAGTTACCATGCTAAAATTTTTACAACTAACCATTAACAGCTTGGCTTTGCTTTGCATTGCTTGTGTTTATGTGTTGTTTTATAGCAAATGGCACCAAAGAAGGCATCACCTGTATCCTCATCCTCCAAGGCCACCGATAAGTGACCAACCTCCTCCTCACCCCTCAAGTAGCATAAGCAAAAGAAGAAGTCACCTACTAGGCAAGCTCCATCACTACAACCTCTCGCTAGACAACTAAGAAGGGGTGGTGATGGCTTACCTTATAACCTGGACCACCCATGTGTGCAATTCAGTAAGGAATGGCAGTAAGAGAGGCTTAAGAACTTAGGACACAAACCCTTTTTCCCCTACTACATAATCGATTGGGAGTCTAGAGCCAGTATTCTTGAGTTTGACAAGCTGAAATTCATGTTTGAGCAGCTGGGATGGAAGCAGCTGTATGAGTTCAAGGACCAAGCATATAAGGAGCTCACCTTGGAAGTCTTATCCACCCTAAATTGGCCAAAGAAATAGTCTAACCACTGTGAGGAGAACATCACTTTCTGGTTGGGTCTTCAAGACCATGTGAAGAGTTTGCATGACCTAGCTATAGATTTTGGTTTATATAAACCATAAGAGGTCTTCACTCCTATTTACTGGAATACAGAGGTGTGGTTCACTCCTTGGCTTCCTCTTATCTCTACAGTTTGGTTTAACTATGCAATAGGGAAGTGGTTATCAAGGGTAAGCAAGGCATCTCACTTTAAGGATTTAGCCCTGAGGTATGCTCACTATGTTACTAGCCGATTTATTTCTCCTCTATCTAGCTACGGATTTATTCTTCATGTCCTGCATGAAGGAAGATGTGAGGTGGAATGTGGCTTACTCTTTGATTTGGACCTTGATTGATCTAGCACAGAGAGCACCTTGAGGACGTCTAAATGGGCATTCTTATGTCACTAGACTTGCCCAAGCACTATATGTCTACCAAGTGACTGAAGGCATGACTTTGGATGGTTCTATTTCACTATTTGACACAGATTATATCAAAAATATGCTCCAGGATAGAGCTCACCAACCTAGTCCTTCTAGACCAGCAACTAGAGTAGCCCCCACCCCTCTAATTGCTTCATCAGCACCACCTTCAGTTAGTCCTTTCTTTTCTAAAAGACCATCAAAGTTGTTTTTGCACGACCCATCTTATGAGACATTTGGTGTGGTTCCACCTTTTATTGACTGGAGGGTAAGTTCGAAGGAGGGTGAGAACAAAAACTAGAAGTAGACTACCTTTGAGGATGCTATGGTCTGTCTTGAGTCTACCATGGGTAATCTAAGCTTGAGAAAACATGAGGATTGGTTGATGCACTGAGAGATCCTAGATGAGCTTCACAATGAGAGGAAGAATCAATGATGGATCAATATGGTCCAAGGGAAGATAATGAAGAAGTTGAATTTATAGAAGCCGAAGAGGTCAATTTGCCCCCCTCTATAAAGAGCTCTACCTCCTCCAGTAGAACCATAGGCTGATGATGAGATTGCTCATGCACCTATAGAGATCGTGGATCTTGTTGGGTCCAAAGATAGAGACACACTATAGCTTAGTTGCTGAGACAGAGTTTGAGTCTGATGCTGGTGATGACTCAAATAATGGCATGGAGGCTGATTCATAACCTAGCAGGGCTCCTTTTCTATCACTCATTCCTTTATTTGAATTTTATTTTATTTCAATATTTGTCGTACTTTTCTAGCATTTGTACTTAATTTTTTTTTTATGTTGGATTCTTACATATTTGCTTAACTTAGATGTTGTGTTATTCTTTTATGGTTTTGATGTGAAACCAATGACCAACCTTGGCCTATAGCATATTAAATATGAGCTCGGATACTAATTTTGGGAAAGTTGGGTACCTTCTATTTTAGGACAGTATTTCTCTCACCTTCTCTCTCTATTTTTTTGGGCACATTGAGGACAATGTATGATACAAGCGTGTGTGTGTGTGGGTGGGGGTTTTTTAATTACTATTGATTAAATGCATGGGTTGAACGAATTATTATTATTTGATGCATGAATGATTGAAAAAGGAATAGTAGGATTTAAGCTCTACATATACAGGGTATATATTACAAATTTTCTCAAAACTTGAAAATTGGGGAAAAAAATTTATCACTCAGTTAGGTACTATTTTTTCATCAACAACTCAGGATTTTTTATTAAACTCCAAACATTATACTTGATAGTAACAATCCACATTGGCACGGTTTATAAGACTAGGCTCTTGGGCATTTAGGCATTGTTAAGCATTTAGCCCTTTCCTTTAGCATGAGTTAGGTTAGCAACTAGAGCTAGTACCTTCAGTGTTGTCTATTTTTCCTTGAAAAATGAAATGAAATGAAAAACAAATGGTTAGTGCATCAATTTTGAGAATAATATAGAAGGGACTTTGAAAATTGTTACATATTACGATGGTTTCGTGTTGCAAAAAGCAATGTCAAAAATGAAACCATGAATATTGCTACTTAGACAATCTGTGAGTAGTTGAGTAACTGGGGGTCGGTGCCATAAAGCATTTAACTTTGAATAAAAAGACTAATGATGGGTCTAGCTAAGTGGGATCCCTCTAAAAAAGTGAGTAAAAACAATATACCAAAACAATATACCAAAGCATTATACGCCAAATCATTGTCACTTGTGAAATTGTACAATATGACATGTATATGAAGAATGCCACCAAGTATGCCATATGACAAGCTTTTTCTCTCCTTTTTTTGTCATCAATCAAAAAGGAGATATTATAAAATAGCATAAGATACATATTGATATATCAACACAAGATTAATAGATAAAACCATATTTAACTTAATGATGCATAGCATAAATATCCAAAATAGATTAAACATCCTAACAAATCATAATTACCAAATATACAAAATGTAAAAACAAACATATCATCCACGACTTATATACAAATAGGCCATTGTGGCCAAATGTACTAAATACATATAATGATAATATACCAAAGAGGAGTTGCCTAGGTAATGAAGAAAAAAAGGTGATGAAAGGTCAGCCTTTGGGAGGTGGAGGTGGTGGGAAGTGACAAACAATGGTCTCCATCATCTTATAAATCTTGTCCTACTATTGTTCCATCTCCTCTTTTCTCTGTGTCATAGTAGCAACTCATTCATTGATGGTGCTGAGATTTCCTATGATTTCAATTTTGAACACATCTAACTTGATGTTCATGTCAAACATCAACCTTTTAACTTTGTGCTCAAAATTCTCCTCCTCATCCTACTCATATGAATCAACCCATTATTGTATTTCTTCTTGAATAATCTCATGGAGATCCCCTAGAGGAGCATCCTCAGCCAATATCCATCCTTCATGCCTAAAGTCCACAATTTCCTTGTTTGTTCATTAAATTCGGTACCTTAGATCTTGAGCTTCATTATACACTATTAATTTTGAAGCTAGGATAGTGAACACCCAACCCTATTGGATTTTTATAAAGAGAGTAAATGCTTTATATAGTCTAGTAAAAATACAACCCAGTTCATAAACTATTCTTGCTCAAGGCATTGAAGCATATATAGCTCTTTTTTGTGATATTCTGGATTAGACATCCAAGAGGGGTGAATTTCATTCTTTTTCATCTGATTAAAATTATGGCTCAAATTGGATCCCAAAATAACTAATTAGAATATTTTTTAAGTTATTAGATAAAGCACAGAAAAGCTTTGTCAGATACTTTTATCAGTTCCCTAAAACTGATTGTTCAGATGTCAAGAAGAGTTCAATAGAGATCTCAATTTATAGTCTTAACAGTTAGTCAGCTAGTTGATTTGAAGTCTATAGTTTTTCTTAGGATTAGTATTCAAAATTTTTTAGTTAAGTCTGATTTTATATTAGAGAAGTGAAGTGTCAGATGCAGAGTCAGCTAATTATACAACTGAGTAGATGTATGAACAAACAAATAGAGAAAGAAGACACAAAAATATATATTGGCTCAGCACTAACATCTACGTCCAATACCTAATGATACCACCTTTAGTATTTCACTATCAACTCTATTTCAATCTGGCTAGAGCAACCTTTATAGGTTCATTTTATACATGTTAACCTCAGTAAAGTCCTTCCCTGACTTGACTGACACTACAAAAAAAAATTACTGACCCCGAATCGGGGTCAGTAAAATATTATTCGGTGTCAGTAACACGAGTTACTGACGCCGAACAGTAACTTACTGACCCTGATTCGGCGTCAGTAAAAAAAAAATACTTACCCGAAAAATTGGGGTCAGTAATTTCTGACCCAATTTTGGCGTCAGTAATTTACTGTTCGGGGTCAGTAATTATTTAATTAATTACTGACTCGTTACTGACCAAAAAATTGGATCAGTAATTTACTGACCCAATTTTTCGGATCAGTAATTTTTATTAATGGGTCAGTAATATTTTCATAAATAACGACACATTAGCGACGAAAAAATGCATTTATGACAAAAAAATTCCATTACTAATTTTCTGACAAAAAACATGATTCGTTAATGACGTAACAAATAGTGAATATTTTATTTAATAATTACGTCACTAATAACTATGTTAATAACAAAAATAATATAAATATATAATAAAATTAATTTGAACATTATATTTATAAAATCAATTATGAATAAA
>CAOJBK015916370.1:0-17028 GCA_948294925.1 Codiaeum variegatum | reverse complement strand
ATCATGATCTAGATGATGCGATATTGACTAGTAGGTAATGACCCATGTATCCATCATCTAACGTCACTATTCAACTTACTCATCTCATGAGTGCTCACGTGTTGTCATGACATCACATGTCTGTAGCATGAGACTCACTACTTTCATACCTATAAGTATCTCATACTTATCATGAATGACAACAGAGGTGATGGTCTTCCACTTTAATGGCATCCCTACCAACAATCCTGTAACTATGAATAACCTTTAAGGCATATGTTAAAGAGGAAATCTGTCTTTCATATTCTCAAACTTTTTTAGAATAGAGTCCCTACAGAATACTTAAGGGACATATATAAGTTCGATACTAGGAATGTATCCACTTAAAGAATATATACTAAAGCCAATAAGGTTTTTGTTTACATTTATATGTTGAGTGTAAGCTCTAGGGCATACGCTACTAACAGTTCTAAGAGTGGCAACTATGACCGTCACTATGGGCCCAACGACCTTTAATATTCCATTCCAAGTCATCAATGTGCCATCATGTTTTAAATTGCTTTTGGGTAGGCCATGGTTCATCAAGCCAAAGCTGTGCCTTCGACTCTACATCAAAGGGTCAAGTTCCCATGGAAAATGACATTGTTCCTATCAAGGCAGTCTTGTTTAGAAAATCTAAAGTCTTGGACACCATTCCAATATTAGAAATCCACTCTAAGTTATCAGCATATCTTTTATGTGGCTTTTTGTTTGTCCAGTTCATCCATTCAACTGAGAATCTGAAAAAGCCAATGGCCTACTTTCCTAGTCTGGGGTTTGGTAAAAATCAATAAGGAATTGAGTCTTTTGATGAATTCAAGTTTTCTAGTATTCATTTTGGCCTTGGTTATGACCTAAAAAATGATGAAATTGAGGAAGAGAAGGCTAAAGCTAGCGAAAGGTCTACAATTACCAAGCAAGGAGGAGAGACAATTCCTTATTGTGATTTTCTTAAACCATGGATCTATCCTGTGACTAGCATTAAAATCCTCTTATTTGAGATGCTTTCCGATGTGAAGTTGACCACTGAAGATTACTAGCCCATATACTTCTTGGACAATGACTATGAGGAGAACATGGAAGCAAGCCTCTTTTAAAACATAAATGTTCTCACTAATAAAAGGAGAAATCTAACCTATCCGCTCTGATCAAGCCTACGGATGGAAAGTTTAAGAATTGGCATTTTGACGACAATCCTATTGTAGTTGAATCTGAGACTGAGCCTGAGTCGAGTATTGAAAATCTAAGTCTAGTACTGAGTCTGAATCCTCATCCTTTTCTAAATCTAATTTTGGTGTAGTAAGTCCATCAGGTTTTAACTATGAATATGATATAACCATGGACCTCTCTCTAATTTTTATCAATAAGACTACCAAATTTTCTTGTTAAAAGCTTGTCGCTTTATATTCTTTTGATGTTCCAATTGATGAATCTGACCTCAATAAAATAGAAAAAGAGAATAAAATAATTAATGAAGTAAAAGATGCAGTTAAAGAGCCCATAAACACTAACACTAATGACATGCCTAAAGACACATACATTGTATTTACATGCTCAAACAAATAGGTTACTGAGTCTACTATCAAGAGGTTCAAAGACTTCTTCACCTTGAAGCCCAGCAACATGACCAAACTTGCTCCAAGGATCACCGTCCTCAAAATTACGATATACCCATATTGCAAGCGTGTCAAAAAGAAGCTCAGGCGCATGAAGCCTGCTTGGTTTATTCCAATCAAAGAAGAAGTGACTAAATAACTTGCTCATAGATTCATTAAACATGTCACCTATTGTGAGGCCTCATCCAAACGGCCGTGTGATTTCCCCAGCGTGCCTTACAAGCTTATGGCTCGAAGAAAATCAACCACGAGGGGTCAGATTGCACGGGCATCGTGGATTGTGACTGGGTCCACAATTGTGCATCCACATGTCTTCGTTGGTGGGAACGTGGTGTGTTTTATGTACAAAGTTGCAATCTAATCTTTAAGAAAACATATTTTTCTGTGGTGACTAAGAAACCTTTAGTAAAACTCCATTTTTAGAAAATGATTTTACTCAATTTATTTGAAAAGGCTGGCCTCGAACCAACGAGAGTTTGGGGATTTGTGATCTGATAAAACAATTTTTATGAAAATAGTTTTTACCATTTTACACAACTTTTGGCTTAAAAACATGTGATTTTGGTTAAAATATAATATTTGTGTATGCATGAACTAATATCACAGTAATCATGAGCATGTTATAATGCATATGATTAATCATAAAGCAATAAAACAAGGATTGACCAAGAGTATTTCTTCTATCCCACTTCAAGTTCTTGGGAAGCCACGCTACCCCAAAGAAAGCGATAAAGAAAATAAATTACAATAGCAAAAAGAAAAGAAATCTGGGGATCTCCTCTCTAGTCTTATGATTTAAAACGAGCACATATTCCCCAATAAAAAAACATAATTGGAATAATAGTATGGAATAATTGAAGTACAATAGATTGGAAAACAATAATAATAAGGAACTAATAATGAAAGTAATGAAACAAATAATAAAGAAAATAAAGAAAAAATATTTTTTGGAGTTGAAGCCATGAAGAGGCTTGTCGGCGTATCCCTTTGAATAGAAATCAAACCCCACGTCGTTCTCCCTTCTCACGAAGAGTAGGGGTTGTTCTGATAACAATGGGGTGGTTTAATGTTTAGCAGTTAACCAATTTTATTTAATAAAACAATTAACCATTAGGCCAAATTCATTTTTTATTAATGAAACAAAAGAATGATTCTGAATATGAGTTGTTTACCTAAATTCTTTTTTAGGGTTTAATTGAATTTTATTTTTATGAAAAATAGATTTTCAATGAAACATGCCTTATCTCAAATAAAAGGGCTTAAATAAAATTCTTATAAATATGTCTTAATTCAATTTTAAAGGGCTCAAAATAATTCAAGGATTGATAATAGAAAGTATATTATACCAATTTTACCTTTTGTTTTTGAGGCTTCAAAATCGGTGGGTCGGAGGGCTTTACGAAATTGAAATAGGTCTCTGTTGTGTTCGAAGAGCACTGGTATATGTTTGTCTGAACTGGAATTGAAAGGATTAAGCTGCTGAATTGATACGAACTATAGTATTTGTTATGCAATTCTAAAAGGTTTGGATCAATTAAGGGAAAATTGTAGTTTTTTGAGATAGTTTAAGAGTGTTTAGAAGCTTATAAAATATGTATGAGTGTTTTAGAATTCGAAAAAAAAAACTGCCAATCAAATTGTTCTAAAAATTCTAAATTTATAGGGGGTTCATGCCAGAAACCATAGAGAATAAAACACATGCTTTAATAGGCATAGGTCACTGGGTCCAGTTTTTATGGGTCGGTTTGGTCGAATTCGATTAAATTTTTTGGGTTTTTTAGGTCCGTTTGAAGTCTGATTTGAGTCAAGTTTAAATCATTTGGCTCACAATAATGGGCCGAATTTAATGGTACAAAAATTAAGGTTCACAACTATCCATCTTGGTTGGCGAACATCGTCCCAGTGCTGAAGAAGGATGGCAAAGTTAGAATGTGTGTGGATTATCAAGACTTGAACAAGGCATGCCCTAAGGACAATTTTCCACTACCCTATATAAACCTCCGGGTCAATGCACTTGTTGCTTTAGAGATGGTTTCCTTAACCGATTTGGCCGCGGGGTACAATCAAATCCTGGTCCACCCTCCAAACATGGAAAAGATGGCTTTCATCACTGAATGGGGAACTTATTATTATAGAGTAATGTCATTTGGATTAAAAATGTTGGAGTCACCTATCAAAGAATGGCTATTACTATTTTCCATGACTTCATGCGCAAAGAAGTTGAAGTCTATATTGATGGCATGGTCATTAAGAGTGCTACCCCTAAATAGCATCTACAAGCACTGGAGAAGTTCTTCCTTAGACTTTGACAGTACAATCTCAAGCTAAATCCTAAAAAATGTATATTCAGAGCCCTATCTAGAGTATTCTTAGGTTACATGGTTAGCAAGAAAGGCATTCAAGTGAATCCTGCCAAATCTAAAGCCATTCTAGATATGCCACCTCCTAAAACTGAAAAGGAGATAAGAGGCTTTATGGACCCTCTACAGTATATCAATCGGTTCATCCAATAGTTGGCAGACACTTGTGGGCTGATATTCAACCTACTTAAAAAGAATTCCTCCAAATTGTTGAAGGAGGAATGTTAGTAAGCCTTCGAACAGATTAAGAAGTATCTTCTGAGTTCGCCAATCTGACAGCCTCCAAGACCTGGTTAGCTACTATTACTCTACTTAACGATTACTGAAGAAGCCATAGGGAAAATACTGGCACAAATGCCCTAGATTCACATAAAGAGAATTCAATCAATTACTTGAGTAAGAGGATGTGGGCATATGAGCATAAGTATAAATACATTAAAAGACTCTGCCTAGATCTAGTATGGGTCTGTTGCAAATGGAGCCATTATCTAGGGGCATACATGACACATGTCCTCATTGATCAAAGTCCACTCAAATATCTCACAGAGAAGCCTATCCTAGATAGTAATATGGCTAGATAATGGCAGTCTTGGTAGCCTATGACCTTAAATACTTTCAGAGAAAGTTCATCAAGGGTAGTGTCATTGTCGATCAACTAGCTGCTGTCCCAACTGATGATCATTGTGAAGAACTTGAATTTCCTGATGAAGACATTCTTTTCCTTCAAACTAAAACATGGAAACTCTTTTTTGATGGAGCTGTAAACCATAAAGGTTATAGAGCCAGATTGCTGTTCCTTACACCTATCAGTGAAAGCTTACCTCTAGTAATCAAACTAGATTTCAAGGTAACCAACAATGAAATCGAGTATGAAGCATGTGCATCTAGGTTAGAATCAAATCTCAGATTGGCATTAGATTGAGTATGAAGCATGTGCATCTAGGTTAGAATCAAATCTCAGATTGGCATTAGAAACTTAGAAGTCTATGACAATTCCATCCTCATTATCTCACAAGCTCTGGGAAATTGGAAGATTAGAAATGAGAGATTGGTTCCTTACCATAGGCACCTCAAAGATCTAGCCAACAACTTTGATGACTTATCTTTCCACTACCTACCATGAACTCAAAACAGATTTATCGATGCATTAGAAAGCCTTGCATCCATGATAGAAATATGTGTTGGGCTCATTATCCGTCCTATTTTTATAAGCATCAAGCATCAATCATGTTTTCAAATTTATTGCATAAACATTTAAGAAGCTAAAGAGAAACCCTGGTACTGGGAAATCTGTGTCTATCTCATAAAAGGAGAATATCCTAAAGGTGCTTATAAATAAAAAAGAAGAACCATAAGACAACTTGCCAGCAGATACATGCCTAGAGGTGACATCCTCTATAAAAAGACATTGAATGACATTCACCTTAGATGTGTCTAAGACGAAGAGGCCAACAAGATCATGGAAGAAATCCATAGTGGGATATTTGGCACCCATATAAATGGTTGGGCATTATCTGGAAAGATCATGAACCAAGGTTAATATTGGTTGACCATGAATAGGGACTATGCACCGTACGCCTGAAGGTGCCCAAAGTGTCAAGAATACTCTAAGCTCCAGAAGCTTCCATCCTCTCCACTCAATCCTATTACTACTCCATGGCCCTTCACTTTTTGAGGTATCGACATAATTGGAAAGATCTCACCAAATTCTTTTACCGATTGTTTGCCTCAAAATATACTAACAAATAGCGACTGTAAGTATATGGACTATCATAGCATAGAATGAGAATCCAAGGTCGTATTCCTCAAGGACCAATTATTATGGATTATTAAGCTTTATTAATTTATTTCTTAGAGTGCAAGTAAAGTAAAGAAGATTTGGTTTTGATTGGAAAGTAAATAAATAATTAAATTATAAAGCAAACAAATAATGAATATAAGTATGCAATGTTATGAACACTATCTAGAGAAATTGACAATCCATAGTCTATCCTTTATGATTTTAAACTATTAATACTATTACTTAGGTATAACAATCCAAGGTTCAATACAATCATTCAACTAGATCTTACTCTAGTCTAGCTATCGCATTCATAGATGTAATCTAGAGTAAACATGCATCAATCAAAGGATTTAAAAATAAAATTTATAAACCCAATTCATTTTAGAATCCTAATTAAAAAGTTTGAGGTTTATAGTTCCACTCTCACTCTATCATCCAAACCCTAATTAAACTAATTGGTGATCAAGCAATTTATTTATAATCATTAATTCGATTCAATTAATCATATCAAGAATATTCCATGCTTCAATCTCTAGACAAAAATGAATTTACTTCATGACTAATTTAAAATTCAACAAATTCATAATAATTCTAAGAGAAATCATGCTTAATACCCTTAACACAAAGAAAACCATGAATTAAAGGAATTAAGTTAAGAATAAACCTCAATTAATAGTAGAAAATCACAATCTCCTTACATAAATTCAATGTCATTCCTTAATACAAACTAAATTGATGAGAAACTAAATAAAATAATGAAAAACAAAGAAAAAAATCTCTCACAGTAATTCTAAATCAATTTTAAACTAATTCATTTAGAATGGCTCAACCTCCCTCATATAAGTTTTAAAACCCTTTACATTGTGCATCCTCAAGGTCTAAAGTAAAAATTTAAGTAGGAAATCACTTAAAATATCATATAAGTTCTTAAATTGAGTTGGACAATAATTCTAATCAAAATAGGAAATAAATAACTCAAAACTCGTGATAAAAATTGCACTAGTAAAAATGTCTAGATTTTAGGATAATTTTGGACTAGAAAAGGTTGGACATAGACTTTGTGGTCTTAATAAAAGTTGTAGATCCTCCTCTTATATTTCCAATGGTATCTTACTCACCTCAATCAGACGTTTGTAGCTCAAGTTATGCTCAAAATACTAAAATATGTCAAAGTTGTCAGGTTTACACTATGATGCACAGCTCAGAGCATGAACCGTGCGTAAAGCCTTCTTCCCCATGTGTTACCCCATTCATGTCTCTATTTCTTTTTATTTTAGGCTCAATTCTTCACCAAAAAGTGCACGGGTCCCCTGCACGGCCCCATGGTGGATCTGCACTGCCCATCCCATCTAAAAATGCTTCAAAACTCTCCAAAAACACTCCAAATCATGCTTCAAGTAATTCCACTCACTTAGGAACTCTGTCTTTCAATTAAATAACACCATTTTTGCATAATTTTCTGAATTTCTCTAAAAACCACTTAACAAACACATTAAACATAATTTTTGGGGCATAAAATCAACTTAAAAGTTAAGGAAAAATATATATAATTTCACACATAACATCGGCCATGAGTACATATTAGTGGCCATTAACTACTTTACCAAATGGATTAAAGCTACTCCTTATCAAGTGATGGACTCAAATAAAGTGGCTCAGCTCATCAAAACCAACATCATCTCAAGGTATGGTGTCCCACATGAGATCATCTCTAAAAATGGCTCACACTTTCAGAAAGAAGTCGTTATACTCCTGAAGAAGGAAAAGATTGAACCTCATAGGTCTTCCCCATACAGACCTCATACAAAGGCAGTAATTGAGGCTTTTAACAAAGCACTAAAGAACATGCTCCAGAAAATGATCAGTAATCATAAAGGTTGGCATCTGCACATGCCAAATGCCTTCCTTGGGTATAGAACTAGATATAAATCAGCTACTAGAGCTACCCTATACTATCTAGTATATGGAATGAATGTAGTCTTACCTATAGAGTTGGAAATTTAGACAGCCAGAGTTTTTTAAGAAGCCCAGATCTCTAAAATCGACTGGCACTAGGCTTACTATGACTAACTTATTGCGATTGATGAAAAAATGATGGAAGCTCTACACCACACACAAAATTATCAGATCAAGCTTGCCAAACATTTTAACAAATAGGTATGAAGTCATAATCTTCAAGAAGGTGACTTAGTTCTCAAAGAAATTAGACAAGTCATGCAAGACCCTCGAGGGAAATTCAGAGCTCTTTGGAATAGCCCATACATCAACACGAAAATCATCTCAGGCATAGGCATCATCCTGATGGACATCGATGATAATGAGTTCAACCATCCAACCAATCTCGACCAGCTCAAGAAGTACTTCATATAGTGTTCTTGTTGAATGAGCATGCATTCAGGCATCATCATTTCTATAACAAGAACTACGAGTGCCTGATTCTCTAGAAATTACCATGTACTGCAATTTTCAAAATATCTTTTGTAAGGATATATGTAGGCAACCTTTACAGGCATGATCCAAATCATTCAATAAAAATCAATTCTCCATTTCATTTGGGCTCTTTAACATTGCATGCAAGAGTTAAAAAGAATAAATAAACAAATAAAAAAAAAAGAATAAAACCTGCTAACCTGAAATCCCAAATGGGGGACTTAGGAAAAATTTAGGGTATAACCTGTTAGGCTGAAAACCGAAAAGGCAGTTTAAGTAATAATCAAGGTAGCTCGCTAAGTTGAAAACCCAAAAAGGGTGGCTTAGTAAAAAAATAAGAGCTTAATAAAATAAAATAAAATGTTTATTAAGATCTTATTCATCTTTTGGAACATCCAAAATAATATATTTGAGATAGAAAAGTGAAATAAAATAAACAAAGTTTTGTTTTCTAAAATCTTATTTTTTTAAGTCTAGACTTAGACTCAACCTTCAATCTCGGTCAGAAGAGTGAATCGCTTTACCTTCTCCTTTTCCCAACAAGCCTTGATCCACCACTCGAGATACACTAGAAGCTTTCCATAGTCATCACTTGGGAAAATCATAGCCCTTGTGAAGTCCCTAATCTAACGGGAAAGAATAGCTCTAGCCACTCAGTCATTCACTATGTTTAACGCAAACAGAGGGCCATTTGGGGGCACATCCTTATCTGACAAAGGACTCTAGTAGACTGATACCAAGTGTCATACTAAAAAACTAGTAGATACACATGCATTAAGCCCTGACTTCTAGACATAAACCACTTAATGGTATACCATTCTGGCTTTCATAAAAAATCCGAAGGACTAAACTCCATTAACTAGGTAATCCATTCCCTCTCTGAGTCAAAACAAATGGTAACCCTCCTAGAATGATACTAAATTGTAGAATAATCTAGTCTGTCAGGTCCATGAATGATCTTGAGATGGTTCCTCAACCAAATTTGAAAGGCAAACACATAAGTAAGGGAAGCCTTAAAGCATGCTAAAACAGACAAGCAAAAAAGGGTATAAATACATAGAGAAAAAGGGTCTAAGTACCTGGTGCTATAATAGCGATCAAGGCTCAACAGTGTTTTGGCCAAGATCATGCCCACAATCGACTTACCTTCACCCATCAGATTATCAACTCAGCTATACTCATATCTCCCCATCCAATTGGGCCCATAAAAATATAGCCTGCAATCAATGCACATACATAGGCCTTCAATCTCCAAGCCATTAAAATGGGGTCATCCTTTGATTCCTCTTAAAACATAAAAGTCAATGCATGCAGGTCCACCATATCATCTTTCACCATACCTAAAACAACCTTTATGCTCAAATTCGGTAACCTCTTGAATAAATTGAAATAATCTACCCGCTCGACTGGAACAGTTGGGATAGTCTCGAGGTTTGTACGAAGAAAAAAGAAAAATTCCTGAAAGGTAGGAAACATCTCGTCTATACCAGTCCCAAATCAGAATACATGATTAACAAGATCCCAAAACCATATAAAAGCATTCAAATAGTCCTAATCAATCCTAAAAACTCTAAGAGTTAGTAAAGCAGGCATACCTTACCTCCCAAGGTTGATCCTATACACTTTGCTCAGCTTCTTACATAACTCATGAATCATATGGCTGAAAAAGGGTTCCATGTTAGGGGCAAAATGAAAACAAACTAACTTTTTCTGCAAAATAATTTTATTCCCTAGTAGTTTTTTTAGTCAAAAATTGATTTCCATACTTCTATTTATAGTGGCACGTGAATCAAGGTAGAAAAATAGAGTTTGGAAGGCAGAACGCACGAGCCAGAACAAAATACACATGTTTAAGCCTAAACACATGTGTTTTGGGCTAAACGCACACGTTTAGTGGCCATGTGTCATCTACTCGCACACCGACTCGGCCCATTGAAATAATTTGTTCCTGACCCAATATGATTCCATTTTCACTCAGTTTCCGACCCAAAATATTTTTCAATCTAACTTTTCAAATAAAATCATTTCCAAAAAAAATCAGAAAATCATGAAACTAAAATGAAATTTTTTTGAATTTTCATAAAAATTATACAAAAGTTCAATATACAAAATAGAAATTTGAAATTATTTTAACAAAAGCCCAGAACTGGGGCCTGAATATGGTCAAGCATAAATCATACAATGTCATGCATCTCCCTCTAATTATTGGCCTCATCCAACACATATTTGGGGGCATCCTCTCAAATGAAAAGGTAGTTGTGAACTCTAATTTTAGCATCATTACATTCGGCCCATCAATACAAATCGAACGGATCTAACCAGGCTCAAATCAGACTTAACAGACTTAGAAAACCTAAAAAATTGAATTGGATCGACTCAAATTGGACCCAGAAAATCGGGCCTAGGCTTAAAATGACAATGCATGTGTCAAACGACTTGATGCATGATTGAAGAACTTCACGCATGTGTGAAGCCTTTAACACATGCGTTAAGCCTTTCACGCATGCGTGAAGCGTGTGACACACGCGTAGACTATTTTTAGGTTTTTCTGATTCATTCCTCTATAAATTCGAACCTCTGACATAGACTCAGGTCCCACTTCTTCCGACAATTTTGTCCACTTTTTATGACTTACTTCACACACTTTATCCCATTTATTAAACACTACAGACACTTCTTTTATGCCATTTTACATTGTTCCAAGCCTACAGAACACAATTTTCAGATGACAGACACTGCAGATGATCCAATTTCAGACATTATAGACACTCAAACCAGTCCATCAGCACTCAATCCAATTCATCCTAGCACAGTTCAAATGCTTAGCCAGTCCTCTCCAAGCATAATGGAGACCTATTCTGGATTCATCAACCCATTAGTACATCCAACCATCAAATCACACAAAAAGGTAAATATGGTACATTATTCCTTTTTCCTTCAATCAAACTACTATTTTAAGCTCTTTAATTCGGACCAAAGGCATGTTATTCATAACAAATGTTAATCCCTTTAATACTGATTTAAGGCATTTTCTCAATGAAAAATCATTTGTTTACAATTAAAATCAACAAACCCTAAAATCTATTTAGGTGAACACATAATCAAAACACAATTTTCATTAATCAAGTACCAGAATTGATTTATAGCCATTTTGGTTAATTATTTTTAATAATCTAAAATCAATTAGCTGCTGAACATACCAACCCCCACTATTATCAGAACAAACTCCACCCTTCACGAGAAGGGAGAAAGGCGTGGGGTTTGATTCCCATTCAAAGGGAGACGCCGACAAGCCTTCTACAGCTCCAACTCTAAAAATCATTTTCTTTATCATTTCTGTTTATTTCTATTATTATCTTTGTTATTTGCATTTTTTATTTATATGCCTTTGTATGTTTCACTTGTTATACCTTCATTGTGTTTATGTTGCTATTGCTCTATGTGATGAATGGTTTTGGGGAATGTGTGCTCCTTCTAGATTATAAGACTAAAGGGGAGATCCCATGTTTATTAGTTTTCATTTTATTAATTTTATTGCTTTCTTTGGGGTGATATGCCTTCCCTAAGACGTGAAGTGGGCTAGAGGAAGGACCTTAGCCAAAATTGCTTGTATTTACCCATTTATGGATGTCATTTGCATAATCTGGCAAGCTCATGCATTCATCTGATACAAATGCCCATGCGTACATGAAAATCTCTTTTTAACTGAAGTTGTTTAATTTCTAGGCCAAAATCTTGTTTTAATTAAAAATGATACAAAAATATTTTTATTAAAATGATTTTTAGATCACGAACCCCAAACCCCTTTTGGTTCCAAAAAAAGAACAGCTTTTCCAATTGGGTAGAAACTAAAATTTTATAAAATGGAGTTTAAATCAAAAAGTTTCTTAATCGCCTTAGAATAAAATTGATTTTTCTAAAAGATTAAGTGGTGAATCTGACACTTCACACACAACGTGCACTCCAAAAGACATAATTTGCCATGTTGGGGAGTGCAATCGGAAAGGTTTCCTTTGGGCCGTAAGGCCCACAGGTGCGTTTTCTCGGGAAAATCCCGTGGGCCATTCCGACAGGGCCTCACAGCCGGTGACTCCACTGAGGAAGTTTGGTAAACTGACTAAATTAAGTGGGTTATTTTCTGAATAATAAAATTTTGGCCTAAACTCATACAAAAGTAAGTTTCATGCATCACTTCCTATGAACCAGTATATTAGGAAACCTCAGATAGAAAGTAGCATCGAGATAGCTTCCTTCCTCAGGACTACTTTGTCGATAGCAAAATCATCCAACTCCAGGGCTCCCCAGCTGATCCTTTCAGTTGGAATGACCAGATACATATAGTCATTTGACCCACGCGGACCTTTTGGTCCATATGTTGTAAGGTGTGTCGATATCCCTAGCCTCTAGGGAACCGTTAAACCATTAAGCTGTCATGTAATGATTAGAGTTGACCTTAGGTCTCGTGTATCCTAATGACTCTATATGACTATCATCATGACACCTTTTTCATTCATGCATACATGCATGCATCACTACATCCAAAATACCAAAATTGGATAGAGGACACTATTCCGGACAAAAAACCAAACCATCCAAAAAACCCTTTTCTTTATTTGCCTGCACCTGACTTAGCCTGTCTCTTTCAAAAGCTAATACTCCATTTTTTTCTCTTTTCCTTCCAAATGATTAACATGTCAAACACTAAAGACATCCCTAATCCCACTGCTGATGCTACTGCTACCGAAACTACTACTGACACTCCTGCTATTGCTCCACCAGCTACATCTGCATCTAACGACCTTGCTAGTATACTGGCTGCCTTCTTGAAAAAGGTAAGAGGATGCTATAACATGCTAAGCCATGTTGGGATCCAACCAGCCAATAATGCTTCTACTGCCTCTGATACTGTAGTTGATGAGGTAATTGTCTTAAACCCACAATTTGGCCATGGGAACAACACTTCGGTCACCCCTACTATGGATCCTTTCCCAAAAGGGGTTAAAGACCATCCTTTCTTTAAGGATAAGAAAAAGAAATATGAGGAGACGAAGAGGGACCTACAATTTGAAATTTTGAAAAATTTTAAGGCACTTCGTACCTAAAAACCCACCTAAGGATTTATGATGGGGCACTTCATCCCATGGGTTTGGAAAAAGAGCTCCTTGCTTAGCTTTTCTAATAGTCGCTTACTGGCGCGACTTCGACTTGCTTCGCACAACTTGAGGATTCCAAGAAATAGACTTAGAAATCCATTTATGATGCTTTTGTGAAGCAATATGCATATAATCAAAAGGTCAATGTTAAGAGAAGAGACCTCGAGACCACAATGAAAATGCCAAAAGAAATATTTACTACTTTCATTAGAAGGTGGAGAGAGAAAGCCTCCTAGATGGTTATCAGACCTACTGAGCCTAAGCAAATCGAGATACTAGTCAAAAGCCTACTGCCTGTGTTCTGAGATAAAATGTTGACACATCACTTTCCTAATTTCAAAGCATTAGTTTCTATTGGCTCTCACTTAGAAGATGTCCTGGAATCTAGTCTTATTAAGGATGAAACCTAGACCTCATCCTTCTGATTCAAGAAAACTGCTACAGTATAAAAGGATAGTGAGATTAATGTAATCACAGCCCATAAACCACTCCAGATATAAAGACGGGAGTTTTCTAGTTTTCCTCCTGAGACAATGCTTGCCAAAGAACGCTTTCAAGCCAGTGGAGCCCAAGCCCATTCCAAATCCTTTGCTTAAAAATTTCAAAATGGATGAAATTGTGACTATCATTAAGGGTCCGGGCATCAAACTTACAAATACAAGTCTCTCAGCCACAAAATCTAACATCTCATTGATGCTAAGGATCTCCTACTGACTGAAATTAATATTGGCACTAATATTCTTCCTGCACATAATGTTAATGTAATACTTAGTGAGTTTGAAGAGGATGATTCAACAAATCTCATAATTGATGCCATATCACTGAGCCATTATCATTACACTAGAAGTGACCAATCTTCCTTAGAGAGGTCACGCTTCCTAGTTTGCTCGACACTGATTGGCCAAATTTCCTTAGGGCGGTCAATTCACCATGATTACTGTTGTGTCATATAGCCCTGAGGCATTTGGGCTAAAAGATAGATGCTATAACCAGAAGTGGCCAAATTACTCAAGGTCCTACTATTGCCTCATCTTCAAGCTAACCAATAGCTCATAATAGAGGGACTCTTAAACCTAATGAGGATCCCATATTGAAACAACTAAAGAAGACATAAGCTAACATCTCAATCTGGAATTTTCTCATATCTTTTTAACCTCATCTCCAAGCTCTTTGTAAGGCATTGAGTTAGACCCAAACATCATTTGATATCTCCCGTGAAACCTTAATTGTATCGATCACTAGTTCCACAAAGGGAACTACTATTTCTTTCTCAGATAATGAGATTTCACATGGGGGTCCTCATAATGATGCTCTATACATCACCATTATCACAAGGTAGATGACTATCCTTATGACCCTATTTGATAAAAAATATGTATTGAGTGTTTTCCCTTTGAAATTTGCAAGCTTCTTAGGGTTGGTTCCTGCTGATTTCATCCCTTCCAACCAATTAGTAAGGGCATATGACAACTCTAAGAGAGAAGTTCTTGGGGTGGAAACATTGATCAATACCATGGGCCGTATTACCTTCAAAGTCCCTTTCTAAGTCATTGATGTGCCATCAAGTTTCAATCTGCTCTTGGGCAAGCATTGGATTCATCAGGCCAAGGTTGCGCCATCTACTATACACTATAGAGTGAAGTTTCCTCTGAAAGGTGGCATGGTTACAATTGAAGCTAATCTATCTAGGAAATCTAAAGTCCTAGGCATTGTGCCCATCCTAGAAATTCAACCTAAGTTGTTAGCATATCCTTTATTTGGCTTCTTATTTGTTAAATTAATCCATACCAATAATGATTTGAAAGAGTCTATTACCTTAGATTTTGATCCTTATTGGAACCTAAGACTGGGCAACATCATGAAGAAAATGTCTTTCTTTCTTGGCTTAGGCATTGGAAAAAATCAACAAGGAGTTGAATCATTCAATGACTTTAAGTTCTCTACTCCTTCATTTCGTATAGGTTACCACCTAACTGATGAAGAAGTTGAGGAAGAAAAGGCAAAGGCCAAAAAGAACTCTACAATGTCAAACAAGGGGTTGAAGTCAACATTATCTTAAGGACTTATTATAGAACCCTAAATGGTTAAGTTATAAAAGTGGGAAAGAAAGTTCCTTACTTCTCTTTCCCTAAACCATGGGTTTTCCCAGTCACTAGCATTAAAATTCCTGGATTTGAGCTATTCTCCAATGTGAAGCTGACTATTAAGGATCACTAGCCCGTTTACTATCTGGAAAATGATTTAGAAGAGAACATGGATGCAAGCCTCTTCGATGACATAGTTGTTCTCACTTACAAGGAGGAGAAATCTTACCTCTCCACTATGATCAAGCTAGCCAGTGGGAAATTGAAAAATTGGATCTTTGATGAGAGCCCTTTTAAAGTTGTTAAGTTAGAATCTGAGACTAAGACTACACCAGAGTCTAAATTTGAGTTGAGTGCTAGTTTCGAGTCATCCTCTTACTCTAAATTTAAAATTGTTGTAATGGGTCCACCTAGATTTAATTATGAATATGATGTAATCATGGACCTTTCACTAATTTCAATTAAGAAAACATCCAAATTTTTATGCTACGAGCCTGTTTACTTATTTTCTATTACTGTTCCAATTAATGAATTTGACTTGAAAATAAAAAAAGAGAATAAAATAATAAATGAAATAAAAGATGCAGTTAAAGATCCCTTAAACATTGGCACTCATGACATGCCTAAAAATACATATATTGCATGTACATGCTCAAGTAAATAGGACACTGAACCTATGATCAATAGGTTCAAAGGATACATCATCTGGCAACCCAGCGATATGATCGGACTAGATCTAAGCATCATGGTCCATAAGATTCCAACATATCTAGAATATAAGCCTATCAAACATAAACTCAAATGCATAAAGCTTGCTTGGTCCATTCCAATAAAGGAAGAGGTAGCAAAGTGACTAGCTAAAAAATTCATCTAACAAATCAACTACCTGTCATGGTTGGCTAACATCGTCTTAGTACCCAAGAAGGATGGTAAAGCCAGGATGTGTGTGGACTATCGAGACCTGAACAAGGCATGCCCTAAGGATGATTTTCCACTACCCCACATAGACCTATTGGTCGACGCATTAGCCGGTTCATAGATGGTTTCCTTAATCGATCTAGCTGTGGGCCATAAGCAGATTCTAGTTCACCTACCGGACATGGAAAAAATAGTTTCATCATAGAATGGGGCACCTACTACTATAGAGTAATGCCATTCGAACTAAAGAATGTAGGAGCCATTTATCGGAGAATGGCCACTGTAATCTTTCATGACTTGATAGGTCAATGTTGAAGACATAGTCATTAAAGGTGAAACCCCTAAACTGTATCTATAAGTATTGGAGAAGTTCTTCCTTTGACATTGATAGTACAATCTCAAGCTCAACCCAAATAAATGCTTGTTTAGAGATTCATCAGGAGTGCTCCTTGGTTACATGGTCAACAAGAAAGGCATAGAAGTGGATCCAGCCAAATTTAAAGCCATCCTAAACATTCCGCCTCCTAAAACCGAAAAGGAGATGTGAGGCTTTCTCAGTCGCCTTCAATACATTTGTCAGTTCATTCATCAATAAGCTAACCCCTGCGGCCCAATATTCAACTTACTGAAAAATAACTCCTACAAGTAATGGATTGAGGAGTGTTA